>JANHFT010003836.1:148208-176473 GCA_032467955.1 Pseudoxenodon macrops
AGAAGGGCGGTATACAAATTTAATAAATAAATAAATAAATAAATCTGTTTTCGCCATTGATTTTCCTGGTCAGAAAGTCACAAAAAGGGATCACATGATGCCAGGACACTGCACCCATCATAAATATCAGTTGCCAAGCATTTTAACTTTGATTATGTGACCAATGGGATGCTGAAATGGTTGCAAGTGTGAAAAACCATCATAAGTTATTTTTTTTCAGTGCCATTGTAACTTTAGAGAGTGACTAAATGAACTGTTGTAAATTGAGGACTACCTGTACTGACTGTAGTTTGACAATTCTGTGAATAATTGTTGGGTGTATATTTATTAATTAAATTTATATGCTGCCAATCTCACTGTGAAGAGATACAAAAAAAAAGAAGTACATGGATTTGCTAGTTCAAATATAACAGTGAAGTGCATAATAAATGATGGGTCATCTGTGGATGTAACTACATGCTTGAATCATTCATTATTTGGGTATTTAAATTGGAGTGGAGAATTTTTGCAACTAGCAATTATACATTTGGTTAAGGAACAAAACAAAACAGAATTTTGGTGTTGCAGATATAATAATACAACAGAAGAGCATATGTAAGACAATGTTGCTGGACTCTCTCTGAAAATAAAATTTCAATTGCAGGCTACAAATTTTACCTCTTACCATTAAACAGAATCTCACAATTCACAGTTCCAACCAAAATGCATATTGGCTAATTGATGTCTCAGATGTCTGCCCCCCCTCTTCCAGTAACCTGTTATTCCCTCTCTAGAAATAAGAGTAGAACAAGAACCTCTGTACTTATTACACCTGCTCTCATTATCTTCTAGATAAAGCTATATGCTATCTTTTGATCAGATTGCTAGTTAAGTGCAGTACAAATTGCCTTAGCAAACTTTTTTTCCTCCTCTTTTGCCATTCAGCCAAAAATACTATACTACAATATCTGAGGCAGTTAGTACAATGGCCTTTTCTTAAAGACTTATATGTTTTAAAGCTTTATTTGGGTTCCAGTTGAAGCACTGACAGAAGCTATATATAGATATTCCTAAATACTTGAGTGGTTTGTAAAGATGCAGAGTTGAAGAGCAAAATGTTATTCATAGCAATACCTGCAGGAATACCATACACCAAAAGTGTCTTTTCAAAATTGAATTTCTGGACAGCCCTAATCTCAGTGTGCTTGCTAATGTTTATTAAGTAAAAAACCAATGCATGAATTTTAGGAGAATGAAGAAAGCTATGCATTATTTTGGAGTGATTTTTATTTTTATTTTGGAAGCCCAGTTACTATCCTTTCAATCCTACTTTTGTCTCAGACAATTATTAACTGGTATTTTACATTTAAAACTGAATGATTAAATAGCTGAAACTGTAGAATGTGAATTTTAAGAATTTCATTCTACAGTAATTTAAAAGATCCTGTCCTAAATTCACTTTGGAATTGGCCAATAAGGCTAATAAATTTATTGTGCTCTGACGTCAACAGGAAGGCAGTCTATCCTCTAGATAAGGTAACTCTTTAGTTGATTACAAAATTGAATACATTATTTCATTTAATTACAGAAATATTTTTTATTAGGCTATGATTTTTTAAATTTTAGATGATCTACTAATTGGAATAATCCCATCTGTAAAATGGGATATAAATCTGAGAAATAAGGCTATCAGTAGATAAAAATTTGTGATGGCTATGTATACCCATACTTTTCGGAGTATAAGACGCACTCCCCCCCCCTAAAAGTGGGTGAAAATTATGGTATGACTTATACACTGAATGTTGCCAAAGCCCTGCCCACTCACCAGTCCCCACCTGCCAGCTGTTTTCGGACTCTGTGTGTCGCATTTTCAGCCTCTGCATGCCCCATTTTTGGCCTCCATGCGTCACATTTTTGGCCGGTTCCAAGCAGTGGGGATTGGTGGCGGCGAACGGACCATGATGAACGGGCTGCACCAGCAGCGAATGGGCCACGGCAAAGGAGTGGAGGTGAATGGGCCATGCCGAACAGGCCGTGGCAAATGGGCAGCGGCAAATGGGCCACAGCGGCAGCGAACAGGTCATGACAAATGGGCCGTGACAGTGGTGAATGGGCTGTGCCGAATGGGCAGAGGCAAATGGGTGGCAGCGAATGGGCAGTGGTGAATGGGCTGCAGCAAACGGGCCAGATGAATACCGGATGGATGCTGGGAGGCAAACTCAGTTGTTTTCCATTATCAAAAAGGTAGGTGCATCTTATAGTCCGGAGCGTCTTATACTCCGAAAAATATAGTACATACTACCACCAAAATTAGAAACAATTCCTATAAATCTTCCCTGTTAAATAACCATGAAGTTGATGTCTTTGTGTGCTGCCTGCTTGTATAGTTGTAATTACAGATGGATCTTATGGGAATAGAATATTGGTCCTGACACACAGTTGGTTTGCTTTTTTGCTAACTTTGGTTTAAAAGAGGATTAAATTTCTTCACTGACATCATCAGTGTCGGGGCTCATCCAATAATACTTCCATTCTTTCGAATAAGAAGTCATCTAAATATATTGCTATACGATATAATAAACTCAGAAATATTCTTCTCTGGCAGTAATTCAGTATAATAAAGAATGATATTGTCCTTCTATTCTGTTTTTCAGAGATGCCTTGTTGACTTTGTATAAACAAATTTGTATATAACAAGATGCTGTTACAGTTATTAGGAGGCATTCCTGTGTGTGTGTGTGTGTGTGCGCGCGCGTGCGCGCAAATGATTATGTTTCTGCTCTTGTCATCTGACTCTGGCTCCCATTCAACCTGGGATGCACTACAGTTTGGTTAATATTTCAGGTTAAATGATACCTTGAAATGGGCACTCGGTGAAAATGAATAGTATTTTATGTATTTACATAAAATACTATTCATTACATTATTTTTATTTATTATTTATTTATTAAATTACATTACATTACATTAATACATTACATAGTATGATATGTATTTACAACACAAAAGGATTTGTGTGATGTTTCAGAATGTGCCCAACTTGCAGTATTGTATTATTGCTTAGTTGTCTAGTACTATTGTTTGTACCATGGATCTGCTCAGTAGTATTTATATATTGCAAGTTGTTTTCTAGGCCTTCTCCTTTAAGACTTTCCCCCCTGTGTTAGATTAATTTTTCCTTTGGACTGCGCTTTTCCTGTTCCAGTTTATTTATTCTCCTTTAACCACCAGCCCCAACTGCTTTTCACAGTTTCCTCTTTTGCCAAGTATATTTATGCAACTGTGTGGACATCTTACTAAGATCCAGCCTAGACTCAACCCAACTAACTGCAATCCTTGTTCTTGAAACTCTGAAAATCCCCAAAGTGATGCTTCCCAATCCCCTTTTAAAGTGAGTTTTGCAAATATATAGGCCAAGACTGATGCACTGTAATTTTATTTACTTGGTTTTACTCTTCTTTGCCTGTTTTTTAAATTCCTAATTCTGTTCCTATTGGGTTAAGTGGATGTTTAAAGTACACATAGTTCTAGAGAATCTCTGTCCAAGAGTTTGATTTTCCAAAGACAGTCAAGCTAAGAAAAAGTGTGTGTGTGTGTGTGTGTGTGTGTAAGAAAGGCTCACTTACTCACAATGAGGGTTTTTTCCAGAAATGAATGTTACATTGACATAAGGCAACTGTAGCCATGTCATATATATTTGCAAAACTTTGACTTGTCCTTCCCAATAACTCAGAAGTTTGTTTAAGACAGTATTTCTCAAACCTTACCAAGCTTTAAGATGTGTGGATTTCAACTCCCACACATGCTGGCTGGGGAATTCTGGGAATTGATGTCTACACATCTTAAGCTACGAAGATTGCAGCAACATGGCAGGATTCAGCAGTATTAGTCACCAATCATCGGCCTTCTTATGTCAGCCATTTTGATTTCCTCCCAGTATTCTGGACTTTCTCTACATTGACCTTCTGACATTGTGGGAAATTACAACACTGATTACAAGTTGCTGTAAGCTTTCATTGCTGACATCAGTCACTTGATTACAAACTGCCCTACACAGAACTACTGCTGAGAATGTTGTTAGGTAATACATTTGAATAGGAGACCGCTTGCCAGACATGAAGCTGATTCTCCAACATGGAAATTGCAATTTTTCATTTTTTTAGTGTACTGAAATGCATACATATAATATATACCCTATTTTTCAGAGTATAAGACTCACTTTCTTCCCACCTAAAAGAGGGTGAAAATTTGGGTGTGTCTTATATACCAAATGTAGCCATGCCCACCCATCGGCCCCCACCCATCGGCCATTTTCAGCCTCCGTGCATCACATTTTAGACCTGTTCCAGGCTGCAGGGATTGCCACAGAATATTGCCGCCTCCGTGCCTTGTGTTTTTGGCATCTGTGCCTCGTGTTTTCAGCCTCCGAACACTCCGTTTCAGACCCGTTCAAGGCTCCGGGGATCGCCAGAGCACATCACCTCCAACAGCCACTTGTGCTCATCGCACTTTTGGCCTCTGAGCATCTCGTTTTCGGGCAGGATCCCCGCCACCTGGAATGAGTTTGAAACGGAGTGTTTGGAGATGTGAGACACAGAGGCCAAAAATGCAAGGCACAGAGGTGGCGATGGTCTGTGGCAATCCCTGCAACCTGGAACAGCTGATTGGGGGTATTCCGGGAGGCCAATCCACTCACCAATCATCTGTTCATGTTGAATCAGGCTGAAATAATTTGCTGAAGCTGACCTGGCTGTTCGCTATTTGCTGCAAGGATGCTAGCCAGATGAATACCGATAGATGTTGGTAGGCAGAGGCAGAATTCTTTTTTCTTATTTCCCCCCCCCCCAAAACTAAGGTGTATCTTATACTCTGGAGCGTCTTATACTCCGAAAAATATGGTATGTAGATAATTGGCTATTTGTAGAAGAGAATATTTGTGGAGCAGGGTTTAACTGTGTAGTTCTTGGTGTTTTCTGAGCTTGGTTGTTTTCTTGTATATGTTTCATTACTAGGTAACAACATCAGTTACCTGATGCAGTTATCTAGTTGAGTAATGAACTCTCTGCAAGAAAACAGTTAAGCTCAGACAACACGAAGGATCCCACAATGAGCTACCTGTTTTGATATATTTTATGTCACTACAGGATAAAATGCAATTTATCCTTACATTGTAAGATGAGGCTCACTACCAGCTACAGTCTCCTGCTATAAATTAGACTAGTATATCTGAGCTTCAAAAAGTCAGATGAAAGTCAAATTATTTTCCTTCCAGGTCATAATTATTCATTTTTATTATCCATTGGCAATGCTGTCTTATTGATTGGAGAAACTTGTAGGACCAGCTGAACTTGGCTTTTGATGATGCACTCACTTTCACTCTCTCCTCCTTAGTTGTTTACAATGTTTTTAAGCTTTTAGCAAAACTTTTGAGGTACTCCCAGTTCATTTCTTATATGGATCAGGTTAGTCTTTGGTTTCTCTTGATTTCATCTTGTTTCTGGCTTGTTTCATCTCTTAGTACATGTCCATTTTCAAATCCATGCTCCTAGTTTTTAACCACATGTACTTTTCCAAGTGCAATTTAAACAATTGCATATTGCTTCTCTGTTCCTCACTCCATCACCCTTTCTCTATTTTTATATTAAATTTCTAATTATAGAACTCCTTTAAGCAGGTTCCTATTCTATTCTGGCAAACATTCATAGTGCAATATAGTTAATAAACAATAGTTATATAATACCTTCTTTAAAAAAAACACTAAACAGTTGAAACAGATGTATAAATATAACTAGAATAATCAATTAAAAATACTGCCTCAAAATTGTAATACCTAAAGGCATAAAACTATTCCATTTGTGGATGAATTCTGGTTTTACGTCTCCTAACCACAGCGGCCAGATTCAGTTGGTTCACCCAATCCCAGTACGAAGAATGTCCATATTGGGCTGTCTACTGTTTATACATTGACAATAACAAGTCTGGCATCAAAGAGAGATGACAACACTAATTCAGTATCACAAACATGGCAATAAGGCATTTACACATTTCTTAATATATAAACATGTCTTAAGCAGAGGTGGGTTCCTCCAGTTTGGACTGTTCTACCGAGTAGGTATGGTAGTAGGCCGCTGGTGATGTCACGGAGCCGGTTCTGGTCTGTGGATGCCGCCATCTTTTTTTGAAAAAAAATTTGTTTGCATTTTTTTCTGTTTTTTTCTTCTTCTGCGCATGCGCAGAAGCTGAGTTTCCAGCACTGCACATGTGTCGCCATCTTGTTTTTGGCCTTTTTTTTGGCCTTTTTTTCTACTGCGCATGAGCGCATCCACAAGGTGCGCCCACGTGGCGTGAGAAGCAGTGAACCGGTGGCAAGGTAAGTTAGAACCCACCCCTGGTCTTAAGTAATACTCTTTTTGGATTATTGCTATTGATATAGCCTTTAGATATATACAGAATATTAGTTGCTCAAGGTTTCCTGCCTAGATGTGAATCTCATTATTTTATTTTTTTTCAAATTATTTTTAAAAAAATTTCAAGAACTTTACATCGCATATTTAGCCCCCACCCAAAAAAACTTAAATAATTTAAAAAATAGAGTTATACATTATTTTTTGAGATTTATATTAATTTTGCAATAATGGTTACAAAGAAATTAGAACTGGCCGTAACATACTATGCTGAACACTTGGTCTTTGCACTTAGAAAAAATTGGTGCCCTTTCTTTAAGAGGGAGTTAAAACTCCTGTTTGCATTATTTCTAGTTAGCTAGTGTCTAGATCCATGAATGTTTAAATGGCATAATGCTACCTGGCCTTAGTAGCCTTTCAGAAGAGAGAAAAATATTGCTCAAGAGTTATACGGTATATTGTAGATGGATGTACTACTAATGATTAAGACCTAATACTTTCTGAATTTCTGCTTTTGCTGAATTACTGTACCTTTTAAATATGAAAAAGTGTAAATATGTCTGGCAAGTTTCACTCTTCTGTCTGCAATAGCATCAAGCTTCTTCTTTTCCATAGCTGTGATGCTCACCACTAAGATATATTCAGTGCAAGTGTTGATTTGCTGGGGGACAAGATGCTACTGTTGATATTAACTTCCTTGCCAAAATGTGCAGAAGCTCAAATCTACCTTAAACCAGAAAGTGGAGCCTGTGGCTATGTGGCCAGAATAAAGTGCTTTGAAGAGGAAGGAAAAGGTTAGAGGGTGCTACACATCCTGCTGGGGCTGTTTAGTATTTAACTTATGAACCTTCAGCCATAGCCTTATTCATGGGTTGCTGGTGTAATAACTTCAAGGGCCTGGAGCCTCTCCCATTTAGTGGCAGGCTGTCTATGAGCCCCTAGTTTAATTTAGAAAAATGTGGTCACTGAGTTTTCTGTATAGTCTTGTTTGGAAAGCCTGATTCTATTCCCAGGGATAAGAAAATATGACTCAGTGCAGAATTTATTTTCTTGTGGGCTGCTGCCAGTTTTTTCTTTTATTCACCCACATTTTAACTAATAAAAAGTCAGTACTACTAATATGTATACTGTATATATACATACATACATTTCATGAATATAGCTCACGGAAGGAAACACTATAGCTTACATGATATTTGTGTAGATACAAGCACACTTCCTTGAAGAATCTGGCATTCATAAACAAAGCTTGTGAGTGCTGATAGTTGAAAAACTAGTTAGCGTCCACCCACAGAAATGCTTTCCGGTTGGTGCATATTTGAAAGTTGTCTTATCACATACAAGCAGTAAGGTAGAAGGGATGCATTGCACCTTGGGGTTTAATAAAATACATGGAGCTGAGTATCGCAAATTGTTCTGTTAACATATATTTAAAATATAAAACCAATTTTTGCAAAGCTTTAAAAATGCACTTCTTCATTAAGTACTTTTTGACTACCTGTTCTCTTCTTTAAAATATTGTTTTAATAGCCTCTATAGAACCAAAAAGAAAATGAAACTAACTAAAGGAAAACTAGAAAGATCAGATTTCAAAATGGGTTGGTGTAGTAGAGGTCAGCCTTCAAAGACTGTGATCTCTTCAAAGTACAAAAGAAGATAAGTCTGCTGGTATTAATCCCAAGGGACTCTGGGGAAAAAAAGGTATTGCTGACAAGATAGGGCTTTTATAAAATGTTTTTAAATGGATGCTCTTGATTGTCCGGATTTAACTAAACTGCTTCAATAGAAGAATATTTGCCCAGTGATGACTGACAACCACAAATCTTATGTTGAGGTACATTTCCACTCCAGTGTCTGTTTATTCAGGAACCACTAATTGTATGGATTCGTTTTACAGCTTATTGTACATAGGAACAAAACCGCCAAATAATTATTGCTTTTTTGGCCATAACTATTTGTTTTGACCAGCTGGATGATCTTCCATTTTCCTTCTATAAGTTCCTGTATTTTTAAAAGCTGCATGATAGGCAAAAATTCAATAGGATAATGTGCTTTGGAAATCTTGACAAGATGAATATTCTACTATTGAAAGACAATTTCATGGTTCAACATGAGGGAGATAAAATATAGTTTAGTTTTGATATTTATCAGAGGCTTTGGTGTGTGTGTGTATGTTTAAATGTAAGTACATATTGTATAAACATTTATACAGTGTATTCATATTAGTTACTTTACATTAACCACAACCCTGGGTAACTGACACACCCCTGGTCATCAATTAAGAATTACATTATGGCCCAAACCACTGGAGACATGAGTAGATTTACTAAGAGGAAAACAGAAACCAGCTTTTTGTTAAAACCATTTTTTTCAGTACCTTGGTTTGACTTCAGATTGAATTCAATGGGGTGTAATTCAAGGGAGCTTGTCTGTGTCAACTGTTATTTGAAAAATTACAGGGAACCATTTTAAGATGGGAATATGTTCATGTATTAGATAAAATAACAAATTGTAGGAGACTAATGTCTGGGAATCATCATCTGTGTACATGACAGTGTCGTAGAGTAAAGAAGCATTTGCGTAAAGAAGCATTTGCATAAAGAAGCATTTGTCTGTTACGTAAAAAAGTACTTTCTTTTGCCTAAATCTTCCCGTCAACTCCGTTAGGTGATGATCCTTAGCATGGAATTTGTTTTCCTCATAGATGCTGCACATTAAGTTGACTTCCCTGTGACCCTAATCTTTTTTCGTGATTAGTTACAGATAGTTTTGAATTTATCAGTATATATGCAGAGTTAAAGTGTTTTCTGCCCTCCTGTGCAAGTAAAGATTCCACTTCTTACTTCCTTCCATTTAGAAAATTATTCATTTGTTTTTCCTCTTTTGAAAAAGCCAATTAGTAATTCTTAAAAGGTCAGATCCTTTTAATCCCTTGGATGCTCCATTCACTGAAAAGTCTTTGATGGGAAATGTCAAAAGCTTCTTGAAAATCCAAGTATACAGTGTTGAGGGGCTCATCTTTCTATGCATGCCTGTGTCACTCCCAGCGAACTGTAAAAATTGGTGAGAGGATTTTACTTTGTGGAATCCATGTTGATTTTATGTTGGTAAGCTTTATTCCTTTATGTATCTAGGTTTTGCTATTTTTATTACCTTTTATATTAGTTTGATTGAAACAGAAATTATATTGAGTCACCTATATTTTCTCAATCTCTCCTAGATCTTTTTTTAAAAGTCCCATTATTTATTTTTGAGTCTTCTGGTATTGCGTTGGATCTGAGCGACAAGTTGCATGTTTTTGTTAGGTAACTTTTGCTCAGAATTTCATATTTGAGTCATAAAAGAACTTGTGAATAGAGTTGAGGTGGCGCAGTGGTTAGAGTGCAGCACTGCAGGCTACTTCAGCTGACTGCTAGCTGCAGTTCGGCAGTTCATATCTCACCGGCTCAAGGTTGACTCAGCCTTCCATCTTTCCAAGGTAAATTGAGGACCCAGATTGTTGGGGGCAATATGCTGACTCTGTAAACCGCTTAGAGAGGGCTGTAAAACCACTATGAAGCGGTATATAAGTCTAAGTGCTATTTCTGTTTCTACTGAATGCTTGCCACCAGGACACAGTGTTTTGTTAATGGTGTCATTTTTCAAGTTGTCCTACAGTTGGTGAATATTCTTTTGTAATTCATGTATATTTTTTTGTCCAGCAAGATTCACTATGAATTTCAAAGCTGCTAGCAATCTTTGCAAGCAGGGAAGAATATATAGTGTGCTTTGGCTAGGAGATGCTTATTTTGTTTTTCTCCTACGATTATTTCATTTCTGGGATCTCATTTCTGAATTTATTTGCAGTTGGAGTTGAGCAATTTAGATTTGCCAGTCTCTGTTAAAATGTTTTATGATGCGTGAGCATAGAATAGTCCTTGAAATAAACACTATCTTCCCTTTGTTTCAAAGTTGTAGCTGCCAGAAATGTTCCATCTGATCATACTGTACATGTGGGCTTCTTCTTCTTGTGCCATACCCGTCATCAGATGTTGCCGATCATGTTGGTGATCCTATTTATCAACAGTTGCACGCAAAAGTGCTGCTGAGTTTTGTTCAAACCAGTCTCTTAGATTTTGCTTCTAGTCTCTTCAAGTGGCTTTCTGTCAGAGACCAACTCTCTACTTCATAGAGCAGGATAGAAAGGATGTAACATCTGAGATGCCTGATTTTCAATCTTAGACTTATGTCGTCACTGCAGAAGACCATTTTCATTTTGAAGAATATTGTTCAAGCTTTCTCTATCCTTGTCTTTAGTTCAGTGGTCACATCCCAGCTTTCATGTAAATTAGAACATGTAGGACATGATAATAATTATTAATGCATTACAGTTACTAAGCAAGAAATCACTTAGAATTGCTTAGGCTTTATATAAGTATTGACTGGCAAAGGTTTCTGACTACAGCTCTCAATATGATTTTAATCAACAATTTGAACAACTGCTCAGTTCAGTTTGGACTGATTTGGAGGACATTTGGTTTGATTCAGTCTAAAATTCAATCTTTGAACCTGTCATCAACTATAGTTTAAAATTCTGACAGAACTGGACAACGTTTTGAGGCATAAGCAGTCTTCCTGAAGGAATGAAGACTGCTAAATTCCTGAGAAATAGATGAAACATTTTGAATGCCTTTATGTCTATTTTTTAAAACTTTACCACCATTCTTTTTTCTTAGATGACTTGAATAATATGTGGATACAGCTGCCTCTTTTCTGTTAAATAATTTTAAGAAACCTGTGTGAACAGTAATTGGAATTTTTAAAGCAGGAAGAGCCTTTCAATAGGGTTTCAGTAGTGATTGAGCCAAAATTGAAAATAAGGAGGATCAAAAGCAAATAGACCATTTCCTGTCCCCATTCATTTGTTTTTTATTCATCTCTTTTATTCATTTTCACTACTTTCTCTCCCATAAACAGATATAGTCATTCATATGAGCATAAATATAAGGTGACACAGAGAGATCAAGTAACTCATGTGGCTTATAGTTTGCCTGCATATACTTTATAGCAGGGGTCCCTAATCCCTGGCCATGGACCGGTACCAGCCCATGTCCTGTTAGGAACTGGTCTATGCAAGTGATGGATGAGTGACCAAAGCTTCGTCTGTGTATGTGCAGATTCTAGGTTGTACGCAAAACTACTACCACCTGCTCTCTGGAAGACAATTTTTCTTCCAAAACTGGTCCCTGGTGCCAAAAAGATTGGAGGCAATTGTTTTACAGAATGTTTTCAAAAGTGGATTTATTACATGGATTTGGAAGGAACAATTTTGAATTGTAGAATTATTGGACAAAAAGTTAGAGTGAACCACAGAAAACAGGGCAGTTTTGAACCTTGGGGATTCTCCTGAATTCCTGGCTTCTTCATTGTGACAGGGAGAGAGTCCAGTGGAATGGGTTTTCATTCTTCACTTCCTGTTGAGGCTGAGTCAATCACTTCTTGGTCACACTTCACTTGAGTGCGCATATCCTAATTTTGACTCAGGCTTTGAGAGAACAGGACGCAAGAGCAAGTGCTGGAAAGAAAACAAACATTCCATTGAACTCTGAAACAGTAAGACCCCGGCTCCAGGAGGGAAAACGGCCATTGGAAGGCCAGTGGTGCCAAACGACTTTTAGCCAATCCAGTGCAGAAAAGTGGTAGCGACTCTGTTAATTGGAGCGCGGGAATCCCACTGCTGACTCCCCAGCTTAGCCCGGCACAGCAGCCATCCCCCAGAAAGGATAGCGGCAATGGTCTGGATTCTCCGGCAAGTGGGGGGCTCCCCAACGGTGAGGCGCAGGAGCTTAGGGCTAACTCCCCAGCTTAGTCTGGCATAGCAACCACGCCATCAATCCAAATTGCAAGCGTAAGCAGAGGGGAAAGGAAGATAGCTTTCAGCCCAGTGGAGACGGGGCATGATTAGAAGAATCTACTTACCTGAGAGAAATCCCTGTCGTAGCCCTATATCAATTTAGGATGTTGCAAGACCCCAAGCTTGCCACTAAGGCAGCTAAGGGAAATAAAGCTTACCAAAGGTCCACAAGGGCAGAAAAAAAAGATGCCCAAAGGTGCCAGAGGGCCATCGAGAAAGCAATCGCAAGAGCCAAAAAGGGAAGTGGAATAAAGAAAGGGGAGGATTTCCCCAGGAGAAGGAGGAACTGAAAGTTCCTGTGTTTCACCTGGGCTGCTATTCAAGATGCAGTCAATATTAGAGGGTGTTCGAGAGGTCAACTTTCTGTCATCTATAGACCTGACAGAAGTATATCTTCATGTCCCTATTCTGCCATCACCTCGGAAGTTTCTTCGATTTCACTATGCCGGTCAGAATTACCAATACAAAGCCCTAGCATTCGGCCTATACCTGGCACCCAGACCTTCACCAAGATTCTGGTGGTGGTAGCAGCATACCTCAAGGTGATCCATGTACGTGTCCAATGCTATCTGGACAATATTTTAATCCAATCGTCCTCCTACCTCCGAGCAATAGAGGACCTCAGGGTCACAATCCAGATCCTACAGGATCACGGATTCTTGGTGAACTTCAACATGAGTCAGATGGTTCCTTCCAAGAAGCAACTCCAAGACCAGGGTCCATATTCCGCTGAAGGGGTGATGATCTCTCCAATGGTGGAGATCACCATAACCAGTTTCAAGGAACCAAACCAACTAACCATCACCACAGATGCCAGACTTCTTGGCGGGAGGGCACTCAGATAGCACAGAGACAGTGGTCCCATCAAGATCTCAAAAACAACATAAATTCGCTGGAACTCAGGACAACTCACCTAGCCCTGAAACAGTTCCAGGGGAAGGCCGCAAGACAACACATTTTCATTCTGTTGCACAATGTGACCACCAAGGAACACATCCACCGTCAAGGGGGGTACCCACTCCAAGAGACTCATGCAGGAGGTTGAACAGATAGGCTTCTGGGCAGAGAAGCATCTGTTCTTCATCTGAGCAGAGCACATCTCAGGTTTAACCAATATGCAGGCAGACTGGCTCAGCAGGACAGAGTCATACAAACAATACAGGCCGCTAGGAGACCTTCTACAAATAGGATCTACAATGCGACCTGGAAGACTTTCTGTGTCTGGTGCTCCAAAATAAACATTGACTCAATGAGTGCATCAATTCCTAGAATCCTAGAATTTCTCCAGAAGGGACGACAAGGGGTTCTCTCCCAACACCTTGCGCAGACAGACAGCAGCTTTAGCTTCAGTTTTGTCATGTGGAAGATGGGAATCCCCAGCACAGCATCCGGTGGTACACAGCTTCATCAAGGGCGCAACCAACCTGAAACCCCCTATGGTACACAGATATCCCACATGTGACTTGATCAGGGTGCTAGAAGCACTCACCTCAGGACCATTCAAAGTGTTGAAATCAAGTAACCTGAAACTACTTACTCTCAAGGTAGCCTTCTTAGTGGCCATCACCTCAGCCAGGCAAATATCAGAACTAGCAGCAGGGTCTGCCATGACTAGGATGAGTGACAGCCCACTCGACAAGGAGCACAGCCACAATGGCAGCATGGAACACCCAGGCCTCCATTGAGGAAATCTATAGAGCAGCATCATGGTCTCCTCCATCACCATTCATAAGACACTACAAATTAGATGCCTTTGCCTCAGCCGAAGCGGCATTCGGCAGGCGAGTGCTTCAGAAGGTACATAGGGAGTGGGGGACTCAGGACAAGACTGCAACCACCCTTAGGACTGCCGGCTTTGGTATGTCCCATTCCATTGGACTCTCTCACCATCACAGTGGAGAAGGAGCATTGGTCTTACCTGACACACTCCTTCTTGATGTATGGTGAGAGAGTCCAACCCCATCCTGTTGGCCGTCAGGACCTGAGTCCAGGAGTAACCAAAACCAGCACTGAAAATCGTCAAGTCAATCACTATGCCTTCATCAAAACACAGACATGTGCACTCAAGGGAGGTGTGACCAAGAAATGATTGACTCAGCCTCAAGAGGAAGTGAAGAGCGAAAACCCATTCTATTGGATTCTCTCCCTGTACATTGAGAAGGAGCGTGTCAGGTAAGACCAACGCCCCTTCTATTAAAGTAACAAGTGGAGGCCATGGCAACCTTTGCACAACAATTGCTGGCCTTTCTTGACCAAGAAACAGTGACTCATGTCATAATTACCATGCAATTAGAGATATTACTACTGTAATGCAATATATATGGGATTACTTTTTAGATGATTTGGAAACTCCAGTAAATACAAAACTTTGCTAACTGTTACAAGTAGGTTTAGCAATACATTTCTGTAGCTGCATTGATTGGACCACAATTTCCCCCCCAAACGTTTTGTGTCCTGAAAAGCAAAATATATTTTCAGAATGACTGTATCATGCAAGAATCTTGAGAAATATGAAATTAATTTTTAATGCCTATAATATATTCAATTGCGTAATGTTTCCAACATGCTGCATGAGTTCAACAGGGCTAAAAGGGTTTTTGCTGCTGATTTTTGTTTGTATGCAAACAAAATGTCAGATGCATCTTGCTGCAATGTCAGCCAGCAATGATAGATTCCAATTGTCCTGATACCGCTTTTCCATTGTGGCAATGACCTAGTTACATGGTCTTGGATGCTCTAAGAGGTTTGTCAAGCAGCCAATGTAGTTTGGTGCTCCGTAATTGCCAAGCAAATTCTAAGCAACATCCTTGAATGCTGTTCAGGTGATTTCCTCTGGCCCCACTAACAGATCTTCAAACCACTCATCATTGATGATGTATCTGATCTGTGGACCAACAAGAATGCTTTCCTTAATCTTGGCATCAGTTATTCTTGGAAACATCTGTCTCAAATAATGAAAACCTTCACCTTCCTTGTTCATTGCTTTCACTAAATGTTTCATCAGTCCAAATTTTATATGACGTCGAGGCAAAAACACTTTTGTCAGGTCAACAAGTGGTTCATGTGCCACATTTTTATGCCCTGGAACCAAGGGCAGAGTGGCCATTTCTTTTTAATATACTGTAATATACTGTAATTCTCCTGCATGACAGTCCCATCCGCATATGTAACAACAGTACTTGGTACTTCTGAGCTGCATTCCGAGTAGCAGAGGCACCACTCTCTGCAGATGTTCCAGTTGTATTTGGTGTACCGGATGTGCTTCAACTAAAGTTCTATGTTTGCATAAGCTTCTTTCATGCGTGCAGCATAGCCAACAAGTATTGAAAGGCATACGTTGCCATTGTGTAAAAATAGACAATTTCTGTAAAAAGATATGTGATAGATTAAACTATTTTCATGATTAGCAACCAGAAATCTCTAAGATACACCCAACAGTGTTTAGGATGCAAAACCTTCGTTGTTCATTACTAGAATCTAGTTCAAACAGTTGCTGCTGAACTATAAAGATCTACATGGCTCAGCCTCAATGTGCTTACAATATTATTGTCTAAATTAGATTCTGCCTTTGTTCTTCTTGGGAAAAGATGCTGAGACATTACCGCACATGACGTCTTGATGGCTCACCCCACACTGTGGAGCCGCATTTTGAAATTTGTGGAGTTCCCCAACCTATTAGCCTTTCAGAGGTTGATGAAGACAATAATTTTTCAGTGAATATTTAGTGATTAATGTCAGACAAGCTTGATATTTTAATAGGATGCATTTTTGTAGATATAAATAAATTTAGAGATTACCTTAGGATGAAATACCACCAAGCAGGGACTTGGAGAAAGAGTTTCATAATTGTAGAAGCAAGCAAGAGAAAACAACTTAGAATGGCAGTGCCTTGATTGTGTTAATATAAAAGGGAACAAACAGAACACTAGACAGGCTTGTATGATTATACGGTACAATAATAATAAAGTTACATTCCTGGGGTCAATTGTATGTGTGGGGTCCATTTCCTGACCTATCATGAAAGCTTACAGTAAGATTTTATTGTAATTTATGGGATTAGATGATGTATGAGGGTATTTGTTTGTTTGGTATGTGTTGATAAAATATGATAATTGTAAATTGTCTAGACTCTTTCAAGAGGACATTATAGAAAATATTGCATAAATAAATATAACAGTGATAGCTCTTGGATACTTCAGCTATCTGATGCTAGATGATCAGGTAATGATGTATCCTGATTTGTGACAAATTAAGCCAAGCACACCATACACATATGCATAAGCTTTTTTCCACAGTGAATTGGATAATTTTGGGTGTGTGGATATGGTGGATGCAGTTATTTGGCAGATGCAGAATAATTTTGGAGTCTAATACTTAACAACACATATTAATTCAAAAACACTGAATTTAAAAGCAAATCTGTTCCACTACGACAGAAGTGAGGTACATGAGTGTCAAGAGCATATGTAAAAGGAGCAGTTCTTCTAACTTGTAACCTATCGCTTGATGCTAACATCATAAAATTTAAAAAAAAACCAATAAGAATTATAGGAGTGCACTTGACTGGGAAAGGTTCAATAAATATTACATGTTGGGTTTATATTGAATGAAAATTTTAGCAAGCATACACTGTAAAGGACCAACATGCCCTCCATTAGAATCTAATTTAAGATTCCTACTCTTGAGAGAAATGACAAAGGGCTCTGTAAATGAGTATGATTTTCTGATACTTTCATATTCTTTCCCCAAAACACTATGATTAGATAGCCATGGTAAAAATCAAAAAGTCCAGGCTTTGATTGTGTCACATTCTCCCCTTTCCTTTGCAGATATTGATGAATGTGTTGATGGGACTGACAACTGCCATATTGATGCCATCTGCCAGAACACTCCCAAATCATACAAATGCATCTGCAAATCTGGTTACACCGGGGATGGGAAGCACTGCAAAGGTAGGCAGAGCAGATAGCACAGAAAAAGAAAAGATGAAAGGGAAATCCAGCTATATTTAATTGCCCAAACCAGAAATTAACAGGATGTGATTTTAAATGAATTTAATAATGACCCGGGATTAAATACCACTAAGATTGCAAATGGAAAAGAAACACCCATTGGGTTTTTGAGGAATTTTTATTAGCTGGGTGTTGCCTGTAGTATTGTAGGTGTCTCTACAAATATGTTTATTTTCTATAATTGGGACAATTGTGATTAAAAACAAGGGTTCTTTTAGATTTTTAAAAAAGTTTCTTTAAAAATTATTTAGCTAAGTACATTTATTATTTCCCTATTTTCTCTCTTTTCTTTGGAAAATCCATCCATCTTTGATGAAGTACTCATCCAGCCTTTATTCAAACATCGATTAGGTAGAATCTTGCTTAATTTTATCTAGGTATCCTGAGATAATTTTCTCTCAGTGCTCCATAGCAGTTGGTTGAAATACTTAATTCAGTTGAGGGAGAAAGAAGAATGATTTACTGGAATTAATTCTGTGTGACTCCATTAATAATTTTGATATAAACAAGTTGTCTACTTTATAATTAATGTTAAAGATTCATGTCCTCTAAATGATCCTTGTATCCTATTTTGAAAGTGAATTGTCAGGATCAGATTCTAAACGATGTAAAAATTGGAAATTACTGTTGATTTCTCATTTAATCCGAACATTGTGATGATATTGTATCCATAATCAGGGAAGGTGTTAGCACATCAAGGTAGTTTAGACAAAAATGCAGATAAATTAATAGTAACTTAATTTTTATTGTAAGGTTAAATTAAAGAAGCTTGCAAGTACTCAAAGTATTCCTCTCCTTTGCTTTTACTCTCTGGAAAACTAGGGAAGATCCTTTCTGAAACAACCCTCTTTGTTTCTGTGGACTGAGATAGCTTTTGCATGATGATTGTCTAGCCTGTGGAACTTCCTACTGTCTCCTAAAGTCATTCCAACGGACCATAATATAATTTGAAAAGGAGAAAAATACAGTGCTGTTATTTTGGAAATTCTGTTGGACAATGGTAGTGACTAGGCAATCTGTATTTGAAGCAGCAGTAACAAGCAGAATTTTAATGACTTTGTAATAATTAGCTCCAACCACTGGGTATAAGTAAAAATTTAGCATGCAATAATGGGAATGACGAACAGCTTTGTCTTTATTGAACTGGGGTATAATTTGTTAAATAAATAAATCATTAAAGTATTGTCAGTGTAATGTACTGGAACATTTACAGTACATACTACTAAACCTCTTGTGTGAGTAACATTTAAGTGGACAAAACAGCACATGATAGGATAACAGTTTTTGAACTGATACCTCAAAGGGGCTAATGTATAGAATGTACTCCAAATCCAGGACCCATGACTCCCATGGGATTTAAGTTTGGCAAGTTTGTGATTGCCCCAGAGCTGCCGTACTGCTGCACTGCTATGCCATCCTCCAGAAGTTCTGTAGAGTGGTCCTGCCCTAACCCTCCAAAGGTTGGGTTGACTGGCCTGCCCTTCATATGCTGGAGACTAGCCCTTTGGAGACTAGGTAGACTGGTCCTATTGTTGGTTGCTGGAGAGCAGTCAGCTACAATTAGGGGGCAGAAAATTGGAAGATGCTACCATTTGTTTTGTTTGCGTTTTTGCCCTTGGTCATTCTGTTTCTCTGTTTAGATAAGAAATATCTCTGCAACAATTAATCCAGATAATTGTCTAATTCTACTTAAGATCCTCTAATTTTAGAATAGATTTGAATGCAAATTCAATGAAAGCCACTTTGGATGAAAAGTGATGAGGATACTTGTTATGGCTTCCCCCATATTCCCATGTTGAAGCAAGGGCAGTTATAATCCTAGATGAGACTAGGAAATTGAAGATTTAACAGGCTTCACAACTGTGTGGAAGGTTGAAAATATGTTTGGCTGAAGTCTGTTATCCTCTCATTACAGGTTTTCTTCATTGGTATGAGGTAAAAGGGTGCATCCCTGTTCTGAATTTAGACATTTTATAAATCGTCGATAAGAGCTTTGGGGAGTTTTAGTTCTGAAGTTCTTTCACATCACATATGTTCTCCTTTTCTTTATTCAGATGTTGATGAATGTGAACGTGATGACAATGCTGGCTGTGTTCATGAATGTGTCAATATCCCAGGGAATTATCGATGTACCTGCTATGACGGTTTTCATCTTGCACATGATGGTCATAACTGTCTCGGTAAGAAATTTATACATTGGTTAAAATGCTTACTTTTAAATGTTATAACTTTTAAGGCTCCCCCCCCAAAATGTTCATGCTAAAAGCTGCATATTAGATCCTATTACAAAATTCTTCCAATTAATTGTTACCCATTTCTGATTTAGTGAACTGGGTAAAATAAAAGTACATCCTTATGTAGTCAGTCTAACCATGATAATACAGGAAGAGCCCTCCTGCGTTGTTTAAAGTAGACAATAGCAGTGGCCTCTCATATGTGGAAAATATCTACTAAAAGTATAATTTCTTAAGAGCCCCACATTTTTTGTTCTACTCGCATGTTTGTGTATCTCACATATAAAAACTAGAGTAACTAAGTGATATGGTTGAATGGTTCAATACGTTTTTTCTGATTCTAATGATTCTATGTGATCATATGACATTAAATAGATACTCTAGTTATGTAGTTTCACTACAGTGTTTATTGATTCTGCTTCCCACAGAGAAATGCAAACTGTTCTCAAGTGGTTTCCTTTGTTATTGTCAGAAGTCTGTATTGTAATCTCCACCATTTCTGAGAGTTCAGGATTGGGATAGCTGGATTTATTTTGCAGATATTATTTTAAACAATGGTCTAGTTAAAAAAAAGTAAGTTTTTTGTTATTATTCCAGTGGGGGAAACTCAAGATAAAATGATGAGGAAAGATGGTAAATATTGATGTCTGGCAGTTAACCTCATCTTCTTACATATTACTAGTAAAACATTTCCCTTTTAAGAGTGTAAAATAAATGACCACTAGATAAATAGAGCTCAGATTGGTACTTTATTATTATTGTAGTGCATCTCTCTATAGTTTTATGTCAACTTTACCTGCTTTATTCCAAGTCAGAATTGATTTTTCACATGAAATATTGTCTGCTACAATCCTCTTTATTCCTACATAGCATATAGATGATTTCAGGTTTTTATAAATTGAAATGCAGGCTAAAATATTTGAAATGAATTAATAAAATGCTCAAAATATCCCAGATTTTGGAGAGTGGCAAGTTGAGGGAAACTAGTAATGGATGTTTTTTTTTTTCCTAAAAATTCAAGGTACTTTATGTAATATAGTTGGGAAAACTGTCTACACAGGTCAATAGATTTTCACACAGAGGAAGTCATGAACATTCAAAGTGCATCATGAACACAGCCTTGATTGTAAGACTTAGCTTGGCCTGAATGTGTATCTAGCTGTCCTAACCTTTTTTATTATTATTATTATACAACCAAAAACTTCTTCTGGGGAGCTTTGCTCTCTAGAAACCTGGCATTGATTGTTTTGATTTGCTTCTGAGGATTATCTCCTCATTAGAACAGCAAAGCAAGTCCTTAGTAAGTGCCCCCGAGCATTTGCAAGTATTAGAAAGGAATGTTTTGCAGAGATTTCACTTATATGGTCATTCACATGCTTTCCTCCTTTTGAGGCATATCATGGGAGCTCATGTGTCCCTGAGTTGTACATTCCTTATCTTCAACTCTTGTTCCAGCAAAACAACGGTGCAAGGTTGCTACTGGTTTTCCTAGATGTGTTCAGAGGCAACATTCCTAGAAGCTCAGCTTGTCAGGAGCAAGTCTTGGCAAGTCTTGGATACAGGTAGCTAACAAATGAATTGGCTGCCTCTGTGTTTGCTTGCCTGCCAAAGCTACTGTCAGCTGTTTGCTTAAGGATAAACAAAATCACTGAACATGTAGTCACAAAAAAGAGAAGAGCTTAATTATAGACTATCAAGAATGTTTTTCTTCTCCCACCCTCTTTTTATTTCTGAACTTGTCGGGATTAAGTATTGCTTATATTTTTCTTCTGAAATTGGAAATGGATGGGCTGTGTATATGAAGTTGACCTCATACTGAGTCAGATGATAGGTTTGCTTTTTTATTTATTATGTTCTTCACTTCCAGTAACCAAACTAATAACTTTTTTTATACCTGAATTCAATATCTGGAGAAGCCTGTTTTGAACCAAGAACTTCCTTGCAAAGCATATGCGGGATTTACAAATTTAATTGAGCCTAGAATTATGATCTTAATTCATTTTAATGGTAAGTTGAGGCATCACTTTACTGAACCCATTTCCTGCCCCCCCCCCCAATTTTTGAACCTTAAAGGTAAGGTTTAGGTAAAAGTATTCTCAGATACAAAGTGTAATCATATGCAGTGATGCAAGTATGAAATAGCTTTGGTTTTGGTTGCCACGATGTTAAAAAAAAGATGTTGAGACTTTAGAAAGAGTACAGAGAAGAGCAACAAAAATGATTAGAGGGACTGGAGACTAAAACATATAAAGAATGGTTGCTGGAACTTGGTATGTCTAGTTCAGGGGTCGGCAACCTTAAACACTCAAAGAGCCATTTGGACCAGTTTCCCACAGAAAAGAAAACACTGGGAGCCACAAAACCCTTCCCGTGCCTGACTATTTCTTGAGTGGCAACAAAAGTAGTATATATAGTTGAATTAAACATTCTGTTTTCTTCTGAAACTTTTCTTTTCTTGGATCTATCCATGGTTGGCCTACCAGGAGTTGAAAAGCTAAATAAATCGTGTGCTGATGGGTGTCGCACATTGGCGGTTGTGACGCCTATTTTGAGCGACAGGGAGCCGCAGCAGAGGGATGAAAGAGCCACATGCGGCTCCAGAGCCACTGGTTGCTGACCCCTGGCCTAACTGAACTGGTTATACAAATCTTATAATGAAATGAAATGTCTTCAGCACTAGACTCTGACTGATAAATCTTGAGTTCTAGTAAAAACCAAAGCTGATTTTGAAACATGCCAATCTATGTAATGGAAATCGTTTAAGCAACTTTCAGAATGGTGTTGTAATACTATAGTTTGAAAGACCATCATTCTTCATATATTTACCTAGCAAAAACAATAAACAGAACCTAATTTTGGGGCGATCTCATAGAGTCAATCCCATGGCACTGCCATTTGCTTTCGTCCTCAACATGGAAGGTTCTGTTCACATTGCAAATGAATTCAGGGATTTATTTTTTTTACTCTTGATTTGGTTAAATAACTTATATGCATAGGATCTCTTTATTGTGCATTTTCAATTAGCTATTCCATGAATTCCCCATGATATACTAAGAACTGTAATCCATGATTACTTGTCTGGTTTGTTGTTGCTTTTATTTTCAACTTCGTTTCAAAATAAAATTTCATATAAAGAAAGAGAGAAAAGATGAAGAGTTCTCCTTGAATTGAATTGTTACACTTACCCAGGGCATTCTTCCGCAAACCAGCTTATTTTTTGAATAAATTTTATATGCCGAGTGCTTATGTGCTCCACATAGCAATAATTCAGAGGAAATAAAGATGCAAATCGTGTTTTCTTACATTCACTGATTTGAAAATGCTAGATGGAAGCCCAAGAAATACCTATAACTGTAGAAAGAATATTCATTTCCTTCCACAAAGGTTGCTGCAGTTTATATTATCACCCAGAACTCATTTCAGATTGTTTGTTATATAAATGGAGCTTTTTGGTTTCCAAAATGTTACTTCCTGCTTTTAGTTGACCTTCAGCAGCGAAAATGTTCCTCTTCCCTTCCTGTTGTCGTTTCTCACTACAGGTTGTTCCTTGCTAATCACAGCTTTGTTGGTTTCCATGGAAATAGGATCAGAAGAAGCATATGAAAGGTAAGGAATTATCTCATGAAAAAGAAAGATTTCTGAACTTTTTTCTTTTATTTACTTTGCAGTCATTGTAGATACTGATGGGGACATCTTAGGTAGGGGAACAAAAATGCCAAGGTAGCATAACCAAAATAATTTTAAAAAAAACCAAAATTTACTCCCTTATTAATATGTGTTGTAAATGGGGGGTGGTCAATTGAATGGTTAGACTTGCCATCTTGAATACTTTGGTCTGTCGTAGAAGATCCCCTTGGGGATATTTTTATTTCACCTTTTTGAATTAAATATTACTTCATTATCGTGTTTGTGTATTGTCCTCCCATTCTTGAGTTAGTAGAAAAATATTCCACAATTATATTGTCTCTCTTATATTGCCACACAAGGAATACTGCATCCAGTTTTGGTTGCCACGATGTAAAAAAGGTGTTGAGACTCTAGAAAGAGTGCAGAGAAGAGCAACAAAGATGATTAGGGGACTGGATGCTAAAACATATAAAGAATAGTTTCTGGAATTGGATATGTTTAGTTTGATGAAAAGAAGGACTAGGGGTGACATGATAGCCCTGTTCCAATATCTCAGGGGCTGCCGCGAAGAAGAGGGAGTCAAGCTATTCTCCAAAGCACCTGAGGGTAGGACAAGAAGTAATGGTTGGAAACTAATCAAGGAGAGAAGCAACTTAGAACTAAGGAGAAATTTCCCCGCAGTTAAAACAGTCAATCAGTGGAACAATTGTAAATCAGTGGAACAGTGTAAATGTTCCAACACTGGAAGTTTTTAAGAATAGATTGGATAACCATTTGTCTGAAATGGTATAGGGTTTCCTGCCTAAGCAGGGGGTTGTACTAAAAGAACTCCACAGTCCCTTCCAACTCTCTTTATTCTATTCTCTCTCTTCCCCTCCCTCCCAATTGATCCTTATTCTGCCTCTATATTAATCTATTTCAACATGTAATAAGTACGACTGGTTCATTCCTACAATTTTGCTATTTCTGACTACTGAAAGTCACTAACTATGATGGAATGTAGTAAGGAGGCAGTTTTCCATGAGGGAAGGGGTACATATCACATAATATATTGCAAATAATATAGTACTCGGTCTGGCACAATTTTGTCTGTAGGCGTGAAACAATAAAGAACTCAGCATGAAAGACTCACCGTGTCTCATTCTTGGTTTGGGCCTGACACCAACTTTTATCATGCTATGAAATGGGGTAGATCTAGCTACAAATCTTGCTCACTCTTTCTTGTGCCCTTCCTTCTACACTTGAGCAGAATAAAATGTTTTTTTTAAAAAAGAAAACACACTGAAGTCACGAAGGAAGTTTAAATCATAAGCCGCACTTATGGTATGTTGTATCAGGAAATCTTTCTCCATTCAGGTCATTGGTTGCTACCCACAACAGCTATTTTATCCTGAGTTGCTGGGCTGCTGGAAGTTGAAAGGCTTTTTATAAACGTTCACTGGTGAAATGGAGAAAAGCTGAAGCTTAAAAAAAAAGAGAGAGATGAAATTGACAGGAGTTCTGCCTGTTTCCCTCTTTAAACCAGGTGACAGGAATAAGGATTAAACTCTGGGTTTTCTTTCTTTTTACTGGTTCACTGAACACACATCAGTTAGTGACTAGTCCTTCATTTTCTTGCATGGATAGGAAGGTAAAGAAGCAGGGTATGAACCCCTTGAATAACCAGATAAAAAAACCCAACACTGCAGAGTTTCTAGAAATGCTATTTTGTTATAGTTGGGCATATTAACTGAATTGTGAAAACCTGTCCAAAGCCACCTCTTCCTATTTTAGGACAACAAGGTCAAGGCAGATCAGCTTCGAATCTCTTTCTCACAATTTCTACTTTTCCAGAACTGAGCAACTGTTTTATTTCTCTCGCTTCTCAAAGCCAAAGTTAAATTCTTCTAAAAGCAATCCATCAATAGAACAATGGTCTAGACCAGTGATGGCAAACCTATGGCACGCGTGCCAGAGGTGGCACACAGACCCCTCTCTGTGGGCATGTGTACTGCCGCCAGCTGCTCTTCCGGGTTCTGTTGCATGCATGCATACCGGCCACCAGCTGTCTGGCCATCAGGTGTCAGGCAATGGAACCTGGAAAAGCAGCTAGCTACCGCGTGTATATGCACCAGCCAGCTGCACTTTTCTGGGTTCTGGTGCTCTGGCACGCGCACATGTGCACTCACACACTCCAGTTTTGCCACTCATTGCCAAAAAGGTTACCTGTCACTGGTCTAGACAGAATACGAGCCTATCTCTGCGGCTAAAGTAAAGTAAAGGACATAAATTGGGAAAGAGATTTCTTAAACTGGCTTCATCTGAGATGAGAGCATATGCACCAAAGACAAATTCCTTGTGTGTCCAATCACACTTGGCCAATAAAGAATTCTGTTCTGTTCTGCTCTAGAATAATAAAAAAATGATCTGGATATTAGATTTCTAGAAGCAGAAATCCACACTTGGAACATACAGTATCTATTGGAGGGATGAAAATCTTCACTACTTGCATTTTGTCCCTTTGCCCCTTAATATCTGCTCAAGAGGAGTGATTCAAAGTTGAAGATAGCGATCACAACAGTGTACTCAGAGGTCCATATTTTTAATGTGTACTGATTGTATTGAACAGTTTTATGACGAACAAAGTGTGATCATATTTTACTGCATTTTTGCTACCACTTAGAGTAGATAGTCTAAATTTTAAGGTCTTTTTATTCTATGTAAAACACCTTTCGTACCAGGGAGGGATCTTAGTCCTAAATATTCATAGTTATTTTTTAATCAATTTTGGGGGGGAAAGAAGTACTTATTGGGTACAATAGCCAAATTTTCTAAGTGTAAGACATTAGTGGCTTCATGCAACGCTAGTGAAAAAGTTATTGAGGAACAGAATGGAAGTACAGAAATCATGCAATACAGAAGATTAAAGACGGTTTGCCTTTATATACAACAATGTGGAAGATACGGCAAGGAAATTTAGTGGCAAGCACCTCTTTTCTCATGCTTATACATCATATTAGTTAAATCCATTTATTTCCCATCCTGCTTATATTACCGTAGTTAAATAATTATTTTTCAAAGATACATACAAAGCTTGACTTAAAGTAGATACATGATTTATAGTAAATATGTCTTCTTGCTGTTTGGTAAAACATTGCTTAGGTTTAAGATATACATGTTTAAGTTATATAATTTGTAGTAATACATTACTTATTATCCTTCTGATAGGCATAAAGGGTCCTAAAGGGACCGTTACTATTCTGTTTCATTTTTTAAAAACCCTGAATTTTTTCCTCAGTTTCTCCTTGGAAGCTGAATGAAGCCTACTACCTTGCTAAGGCAAAACAATCTGTAATAAAAAGTAATCACCTTGACTGACACCTAAGCTGAACACTTGTTCTTAATATATTCCTGGCTCACCTTTTCCTGATAAGCTGCATGCTTACCCATGCTACATCATCATCCTTATCTGAGCAGACAGATCAGCATCTACTAAACACTTTTCAATCTCTCTCATATTTTGAGATCAGTTATTAAATTGCCATTGTTGGTAAAATTTAATGAATCAAAAAGTTGACCTTACATTCCTGATATCAGCCATGAATATTATTCTATTCATGGAAATTCTAGTCTGCATCCCAGCAAAATAAATGTAACATTCATACTGTTTTTTACATGGCACTCTCAAAGTTAATAGAAGGAGTCTTTGAGTAGCAAAAATGCTGATAATTAGTTTTTTTTTAAATGCTGTGTGTGCAATGCTGTTTTGACACCGGTAATAAGTACTTTTCAGGTATTACAAAGGTTTTAGTTCTGTAATGTGTACACATAATTTATGACGCCCTTATTTCAATGCTAGACTCAGCAGAACACAGCTCTATTAGACATACTATTCATCAGAATAACACTTGTTAATAATTATATTTTTCCAGCGGCCATCAGAGGGAGCAATACAGAATGACTCACAGTGTTTTTTGTACAGAAAGATTATTGCATCTTTCTGGCTAAATTAGTAGGAACAACTTGAAAGAAAGTGGGTTCCCCCCCCCCATCCTATCAAATAGACTGATTTGTAATAAAACATTATATGGGCAGATAGAATGCAATTCATCTTTGTTTATTAAATTATTAAAATATTAAAATATTTACTACCTACTTTTTAAAATCTCCAAGATAGCTTGCAAAGCATCAATACCTAGAAAATGTACAAATAATAACAAAAGGGATTCATCCTATAAGGTATAATCCTGGAATTTACTCAAGATAACTTCAGTGTATAACTCCTAAAGAAAATGTTGATGACTCTGGATGGGTCAGACATGTTGCTTCGTTCAGAAGATGCCTCTCAAAGGATTGTTCTGCTTAAAAATACCTGTAGGTGCTTTGGGGCAGAAAAGGGTTCCAGTTTCTCTTCATTCAACTAAATCAGATTTAAATTGTTTAAAGTTGTTTTTACTTTATTTCATTTTATTTTCTTAGGTAACTGCATTCTTCAAGATGGGATTAGATAATTGCTGGCCTCAAAGTGTTGCTAAATTACAGCTTCAAGCATTTCTCCTCAGTGGCTATACTCGAACTGCAAGAAATGCAACAATTCAAAGTCTGTTGGTTGTCCAACATTAGCATAGCCCAGTGATAGTGAACCTTTTTCTTCTTGCGTGCCAAAAATGGCAGCGCGCATCAAGGCTGAAAATCAGTTGGCCAGTGCGCACAGGCGCGCTGGAGCTGACAGAGCAGCGCCTCATATGCCCTCAGAAATGGCTCCGCATGCCATCTGTGGCACGCGTGCCATAGGTTCACCATCACTGGCATAGCCTGTAACCACAGGTAGTCCTTGACTTACAACAGTTCATTTAGTGACCAAAGTTACAATAGCACTGAAAAAAGTGGCTGACTTAACAACTGCAGTGATCCATTTAACAACTGTGGCAAGAAAGGTGTAAAATGGGGCAAAACTCACTTAACAACTATCTTGCTTAACAACAGAAATTTGGGCCTCAATTGTGGTTGTAAGTCAGGTATCACCTATACTAGGCAGTTGTTAGAAAATGTAACTTTTCCTAGGCCTATGGTTAACAGCCAAATGCAGTTCAATAAAGGACGATAATTACACTAAAATATTACAAAAAATACGCAA
>JANHFT010003836.1:200844-210928 GCA_032467955.1 Pseudoxenodon macrops
ACATTATAATTTATAATTTTTAATGATGTTAAATTGTATTTACATTTCAGAAAGTTAATCATTTAATATTTATTTTCATGATGATTTGATCATTAGTTGTCCTGAGCATTCATGAACAGATAGGATGGATGGATAAATAAATAAATAAATAAATACATGCATACATGCATACAAGTAAATAAATTGTAGGATTTGTTTGATTTTCAGGAACAGGTTGTCTCTTAGTGTCAATTACTCATGCTAGCCCATTCACCACCATGGTTGGCTCTGAGTTTTAAAAAGCAAAGATGTTGCTGCTTGGCTGACACATTTCCCCAAACAAGTTTGAGTTGATAACCTATGTGGTCTGCAAATTAGCCAGATGTCTTTTTCAATTCCTCTGGTTGCTCTTCTCTCTGCTCTAAAACAGTGTGAGAAACTTTGGATTTCCAATATGATCACGAAAGGAAGAAATCAGTTGTTACTAACTAGACACCTGTATTAAGACATAGGCATCTCTTAACATGAGATGTCTCTTAGGGAAAATCAGAAGAGTATTCAGAAGCAGCTGTTTTAAAGCTCCAGAGGATTTAATATTGACCAGTAAGCAAGCTTCTATTCTGCTTCTAAGAAAGTGAAATAATAGAATAAATGTTTTTTTAAAAATGAAACCACTTTCCAGAATCCATACCATGCTCCAGTTCTTCTTGACTGTATGGTTCACTTCCTTTAAATACAGTTTGATGCCTTTTATACCAAGTGTTCTATTTTGCTTCCTTCCCTTCAACTCCCTTACTGGTTTAGAAGGTTGCTAAACCAGTATCCTATAGACAGCGATAATTGCAATGTTGGTTAGGTTTAGAGAGAGAAGAGATTCTTTAAAAAAAATTAAATATAAATGTTAAATATTTTCATGTTGGGAATTAAAAATGAGCATATGATGTTCACTGAAGTGCTGGTTTGGGAATGCAATAGATCCCGTTAAAAGAGCTACTTTTGTCAGCAATTCTCTGGCAGTTAAGGAACTGAAAACAAAAAGCTGCACCTTCTCCTGCTAAGAGATGTTGTCATCTGCCAAGACTAACAGTAGTAGTCAGGAATGAAAGAGATCCAGATTGGTGCCGACATCCTGTGAAATCCGAGTGGAGTTAGTTCTGTGGCTATCTATTTGATTTGGTTGCTTCTGTTAAGTCTTCCTAATAAAATCCCTGTTCCTGTTGTTATAGATCGAAAACGTAATTTGTTCAGCTGTTGCGCTGACTGGTTCAGGGTTTGACTACACAGATATTTAACCTGACATCAATTCCATTTCTCCAATGTGGTAAAGGGCAGGGAGCTTTCAGCGTGAAATAATCTAAGAAACAGAAAGCTATATGAAAGAAAGATAATATACGAAGGATTGTCTTGGTGTGATATGTGATCATCTTTGATCAGCTGTTTTCTCTTTTCCTTTATGCTTCCTTCTTTCAGCTTGACACTGTCCAATGTTTGAGAATGAAAGAAAAATGATGTTCTGTATTAAATAATATATAAACACTGAAAATAGGAACATGAAGAGCATTCAGTTTGGTGAACAAGGTAGCCTTCGACTTACAATCTTTTGCTTAGTGACTGTTTGAAGTTACAACAGCACTGAAAAAAGTCGCCCTCCCCAAGTTCAAAGTCAAAACAATTCCACAGTCTGAGCACAAATCACCAAAGCCAAAATCCAAATCTAAGTTTCCAGAAGCAAAATCCCAAGTCTGAGAAGCAGAGTGCAAATTCGGCAGCAGAGTCAAGATCTAAATCCACTTTAAGAATCATGACAATTGAATAAATGCGTAGCAAGAAGCAGATGAGTTGTTCTCAGCTTCACGTTACTCAATGTGCTGGGCTAAATAGCAGCTGGTTGGTGCAGCTCATCGGGGTGAGGTTGCCACCTTATGCGTAGCCTTCTTGATCTCCATTGTGCCTGCCTCCTCTCAGCGCTGCACATTCATGGATCAGATGGAGGAGGCAATTTCTTGTCTCTGCTGGCCAGCTACAGCTGCCCAACTCCTCTTGTCCCCCTCCTCCATGGGCCTCTGAGCTCTCCAGCTGCAGCTGCACCTCTCCTTTTCCTTGCTCAGTCAGCTGTTCATCCGGCCGTTACTCCTGCAACCTCTCCATTCTGCCTGGCCTCTCCACTCCTGGCTCAGAACCCTCTACAACCTCTTGGCGCTCCTCTGCGTCCCCTTCTGACATTCCCAAAGATGGCTCTTCCTCCTTGTCCAAGCTGATGACCAGGGAAGCCATCACACTGGTTCTGCTCCAATAGTCTATTTTAGTGCCTCTTGATATGAAATAGTCTTTTTTTTTTTTACTCTCGTGTTTCTTGGGATAATTATTATGCCTTTGATTAATTACTGGAATCTTTCAAGTGTTTCCCACTTTACTGAAATGTTCTCTACATTATTAAGTTGGAATACATCATTTTCTCAGATATGACTCCAGATGGTCTAGAACAGGGGTGTCAAGCTCGATTTCATTGAGGGCCACATCAGGGTTGTGTTTGACATTGGGGGCCCAGGATGCGCATGGCCAGCTCAACATCACTCCTGTTGGGGCCTGTGATGGCCCAAGTGCTTTGCCAACAACCCTCCCAAGCTCTGTTTTCATTGGCAAAGGGTTGCAGGAGGCCGCGGCAGCTGAAAATGGAGCTTGGGAGCCCATTTTCTCTGGCATAAGCACTGCGGGCTGGTCCTTTGCTGTTTCCAGGGTGGCCCCTAGTTCAGATCTAAGTACCCCGCGGGCCTTGAGTTTGACATCCCTGGTCTATAATATAGCCATGTTCACTAGGCAACTATGAGTGTTTGATACCTTGCCTTTCTGTCTACATGAACATAATAAAATATCACTAAAATTATTCTCAGACTGTCTCTGAAATAAGTGTCTTTCTACATCACAGATTGACTTTAATTTCACTCCTGTGGTAGGTCTGATTTACTCACAAATACTTTTTATTTCATTTAGACCCTAATATCTGCCTTGTGCAATGAAGTAGGCAGGCCTAGTCCCTATGGATCTTAGTATTCTTCAGCATACTCAGGCCATGATGCAGAGGGCATGGCCCTGTTGGCTCTGATTGTTGCTTACAGTGGGTGGCCAATATGAAGAGATGGAGGCTAAAGCCCAGAACTTGGTGTCCTTCAAGTCCAAACAAAGCATAAACAATCTAAGGATGTGAGTCAGCAGCACCCTGTTTTGTTCACAGCTTAGATAGGTCAGACAGCAATGTTTGTAGATAATGCAGCTTTGGCCGATTCCCATTATTGAGAAAGACTGAGAGGTTTTTTGACTCTGCTGAAGAAACAACACTGGAGCCTGTAGCATCATTGATTGACAAATCAGGGATTTTGACTGAGAGTTTCTGGACTGCTGGTATGATAAGGAGAAGGCATAGGCTAAGGGGCATAATAGGGAGGGTTTGACAGAACATTCATTGCTCTGAGGGTGGATACATGATGAGAAAGCTATATACTAAAAGTTGGGCATAGTAAGGTATTGGTTAATCAGCTCTACAACACACATGATATCTCACAATTTTAATTTAATAGGTCAATTAATATCTTGAAATTATGGCATAACGTGACTATAGTACACCTAATGATCTCTCGGTGAACTGTTGGGAGGTAATTTTCATTTTTCTTTTCTATTTCCAGAAATTTTCCTTTAAGGCAAGATTTGCAGGGGATATGGATTGACAACAGGTCATTTTTATCTAAGTCAGGATAATGTGTTGTATTCCGTATATGTTAATTCATATATCTGTAACAAATTAAAGCCTTAGTTGTTTCTGAAACCAGTGAATCTTAAGAGTTCTAGTTCTAAAAAGTGACCATATTTTGAAGGTAAGTACAGTCATCTTAACAAAATGGCTACAGATGTGCAGTCCCTTGAGGGTAAATCCTATTGAATTTATTAAAATGTGCTTTAGGTTGATAGATAAAGAGGTTAGCTAAGCAAGAATGAACTGCCATCATTATATATCCTTATTGCTTTTTCTTGTTCCTTGTGTTGTCTGGGTAGCTTTTATGTTACTTCTTTTCTCTTTTAGAAGGAATGAACTGCATGAACAAGAATCATGGTTGTGCACACATCTGCCGTGAGACTCCCAAAGGTGGCATTGCCTGTGAATGTCGACCTGGTTTTGAGCTCACTAAGAATCAACGAGATTGCAAATGTAAGTGTTTATCTGGGAAACCTTTGTCAACGAAGTAGCACTTGGTTGTTTTAGAAACACTAATGTAGAAATAGTGGATCTTTTCTAGAAGTGTACTTTATCCCAGAGGAGGACATCATAGGATTATAACTTTGTGTAGTTGCACCCAAACAGCCAGTCATATCCTCTGAATATGTAATATGATGTTCAGATGAAAGAGGGACAATTTTCTCATAAAAGAAACCTGAAGTTTGCAAGACTTACCTTGTGATGGGATTGTATATGGATGCTGCCAAAATAAATTTATTGATATGTTTGAACTTTTGTGCAAATGCACTTGCTATTTTAAATTCCACTAAACTGAAAGGATTATGGCAGGAAAGAAAAAGTTAAATGCAGTTTACTTCATTAAAAAGTGTTCATAAAAATACAAGAAATGCACAGAAGCATCATAGCTTGATCATTTTTGAATAGAAAGCATTTATGGATTGCTTTTCATCATTTCCCCCCCAAAATCTACAGGATCTGTTTGCATTCTGATCTATAACATATTACTATCATACCCATGCAAATTTTCAAAATCCCAGTATCCCCTCATTTCAATTTCATCCCATATTATTTTTCCCCCTGTTGGTATTGATGTAAGGTTAATCGTCTTATACTTCTGGATGGTTTTATGAGTGATTTTGAAGTGCCTAAAGTTTTATATTAATCCAGTAATTCTTAATTATTTCAAGAAATTTGGCAGCTTGAACCTGTTTGGGCTTTGTTTGCATAACACATTGAATGCAAAACAGACTACAACATTTTAGCCTAGTGTGATGTATGAACACAAGCAGCTGGATTCATTCAGTAAAGGTGATTTAGTTAGCTCTGCATTACGGTATTGTGCAAACATAGCCTTTTGGTTCAGCAAGTATGATAATAATGTTTGGAATTATTTCCTTCTTCTTCTCTTACACCTCTCAGTGACTTGCAACTATGGCAATGGAGGTTGTCAGCACACCTGTGATGATACAGATCAAGGTCCAAAATGTGGTTGCCATGTGAGGTTTGTGCTACACTCTGATGGGAAAACATGCATAGGTAAGTGAGAGCTACATAAGCTTTGCTTCAAAGCAAGTGTGCGAAATCATAATTTAGAGTATCTTAGATTAAACAACTTTAGTGTAATATTACTGACAACATTTCATTTAGATTAATCAAACACATTGTCATCATAACTCATTGCCTCTGATCCTCATAAAGCTATTGTGCAGATAGAAGATAAGAGGGAAAAATATCTACCCATTAAAATAGTACCTGTGATGCCAGATAATAAAGCATAATTGGGTCAGACAGCTTAAATGGATAATTCACGGTCTTTGATCCACCATAAATTGTTGGCCTTAACAGCACAATAACATGATAGACATCAGTTACCTCCATCATCTCACCCTCCATCTTTTGCTAGTAATGGCTTTGCTTCTGAGAGTGCAAGAGTTCCTACATTTGGGTGAATCTGGCAAAGTGAGGAGAAACAGAACTGAGCTCAATCCTTCTCTCAGTCCAGAAAAGGTTGCCAATTTTATATTGTGTACTTTTATTGGCATCCACTTTCTCTCCCACTCCTATACATACATCCAGAAAGTGAAAATTATCCTGATGAAGATGATAGACCAAGGTCTATCATTTGTTTTATTTCTAATTTTCTACTATAAATTATACAGGGATGGTATAGGATAATTTCTTTTTAAAAATCTGCCCTGATCACAAGCAAAACAAAGTGGTGATGAGAATACTCTGCTTCTTATTCCACATAGAAAGACAGACATTCTCTGGGCAGTCTGGGAGGTACTTTTCTCCTTAATTGGCGACTATTTTAAATGTACATACAGTAAGTATCTTTATGAAATGAAATAGACAAATTCAAGGATTTGGTCTGTGTGAGTTTTAGATACAGTATCTCCTTTGATAAATCTAGTTATTCTATTTCTGTATGAATAAATTATTGTAAAATATTTATTTTATATGCACTGTAAAATATGTAATATATTTTGCAGTGTTTTACAATGAAGAATTGCATCATAGAATTCAGGAAAGTGTAGAATTAGAAGAATTATTGGGAACTGCTATTTCAATCTGAATGGTTGAAAGGAAAAAAGATAATATAGATTGTCTTCAACCCTATGACTACTTACTTAATGACAGTTTAATTAAAAACCTCCAAAAATGTCAGTTATGTCCCTAAATTTGAACTTAAGGCTTTGTCCTGTCCCTATGGTGACATGATCATCATTTGAGCATTGAGCAGTTGGGTTGTATTTATGATTGGTTGCAGCATCCTATAGTCACATGAATGTGATTCAAGGCAAAATGACACTGTTGGTTAACAGGATTTGCACTTACAACTGCATAACATTGACTTAAAGATGTCATAAAACTAGTCATAAAATTAGGTCCAGTGACAGGATCATTTGGCTTAAGACTGCAACAATTTATGACAGAAATTCCAGTCCCAATTGTAGTTATAAGTTGAGGACTACTTGTATACAGTGTCATTTTTATCATATGCATATATTTTAACGATAAATGCATCAAATGCTTATTCAGAATTGCATGTGCATGCTTGCTTATCCTTTATTTCTGTTTTTCTGAGCTGGGTTGCAAAGAAAACATTTCTGTGATATTTGTTGAGTTTTAGTATATTGATTTAACACGTCCAGTTCTCAACAACAACATAAAATCCATGTTGAATTGCACAGACCTATCACATAGCAGAAGTGAGGAATCTCGATGGTGGAATGACTGATAATAATCTCTACACAGAGAGTTCTTTAGATTGATTCTCTTTTTTCAGTGTTTCTCATGTATCCTGTTGAAATGTCAGATTGACATTGCAGGAGGCTTTTTAGTACAGTACTGACTTCCACTGTTCCAATTATTTGAAGTTGAGTGCTCAGAGGACCAATTCAGTCATGCTCTGTCTCTTAGAATCAAACAGAAGAATGATGAAAGCTTCCATTGTTTTTAAGAGCAGAACGACAACTTTTAAATCTGTTTTATATGTCAAGGGAGGGGAGTTTAACACTTTCCTCTATGGTATTTTCTCACTGGAAGCCATTTCTTTTCTCCTGTTACTCTTCCCCTATGAATGAAAAAATAAATGTGCAAACTGTAACTTATACAAAGCATTTTTAATTCATCTTCGAAAAAGGAGATATCAGACTGAGATAAAGAGTTCATGCAGGTGTATACATACAGTAACAAAAAATGTACACTACATACGGTACCTATGTATTGTGTCCTTGCAATATCTGAATATGAGATTAAAGATCCATTCAGTTTATTGAAACCTTTCCACAGGTAAACTAGTATAGTAAGATGATTTTATGATTTTTTTTTAAAGCTATAAATATAAAAATGTTACCATGGATAACTGCTGTATTTAGCTAAACAGATTCCCTGGATTTTGAACAAAATCTTCTAAATGTTTTTACAGAATTGGCCTCTTAGCTGGGAAGAAGCATTCCTACTTAGCTATGCTTCAAATTTCACAAACAGAATATAGATCCCCACCCCCGTTGGGAATATTATGCTCAGTGGGTTTAGGAGTTATAATAAGAATTATAATAATGAACATTTTGTTTTAATTGGTAACAAGAGTTAGTTGAGTACTGTGTACATTTGGAATTTATAGTTCATATATTAAACTGTTTTTAAAATAGATTGCTTCTTATTTCTCAGAGCTAAGTCAACAGAGAGGGTTAAATATGAGTGGGGGTGCACTGTTACTAGCCCTTTCTTTACGGATAGCTCGATCCTGACCTAAGAAAGTCCCTCAGTGGGAAATTGCCACTAATGGCTAATCTCATAGATCTAGTTAACAGAAGTCTAGATGTAAAATTCCACAGGTTCCATCAGGTCAAACTGGATTTGACTTGATGGAGCAAGGGAGGAAAACCCTGCATCCTTTCTTCCATTCCAGGTGCCTGATTAATCAATAAACATAGCTTAAAATTATTACATTTGTATTTGTTAATTTCTATTTCACCTAATAACATAATTGATTGCATTTTCTGATTTCGCACTAATGTATTGTATTATGAATACTTACATCAAGGGAATCATAGAATTGTAAACGTATTGAATGAAGTCTTATCATGTTTAAGGATACCATGTTCAAGGTACTATCCGGGCTTGACTATAATATCCTCTGATTTCTTGGAAAGAGTTGGAAAGCTATTACTAGAATAAAGCAACCTATTCTAACAAATTTTTTTGACATCCTAAAGGTTCCATCTGAGAATAATTCTAACAGTAAAACAATATGATTGGGTACTTTTGTATGTCTTTTGGAATAATAATACTGGAGAGCACACGTGGATCTTTTACCAGCTTCTAATGCCTATGCATCTTACAAGATTGCTTTTATGAAGTCCCCATAAAAAGTGATCGAAATAGAAAATACTGTAAATGTTTCTCTTTTTGTTCTGTCTTAATTGATTTGAAAACAGTTCCCTTCAACTGAATCTGCTGTGTGGTCTAAGCCTCTGGAAAAATGCATAATTTCTGTAGCAATTTCTTGCTGGAATCTAAACCTAAGTCAAGCCAGTCTACATATACTCTATCCCTTGATGCTATGCAAGAACTACTTTTACTTAACAATCCATGTAATTGTACTTAATTACACTAATCTTGCTCTGAAGATTAGAATAATATAAGGGCTTCTCTGTAGTACTAGCTGGAATACAGCTGGCTTATATTTCAAATCATTCATTTAGTACTATTATTTTGGTTGCATATGGACAGTTTCAGTCCAGAAGAATTGTCACCTGGATTCTAAACAAATATATTTGGAAATAAATCCCAAGTAATTTCACTCAACCAACTATAAATTTAGAATGCTGCCTGAAAGATCTTGAATATGGGCCAAGATTCATTTTTAGTTTTCTCTTATGAAGTAATGCTTAACTTTTCTGTTTCCTTAAATGAAATTCTAATATTATGTGCAATTTTTGCTTCACTGCTTATATCGTGTTTGAGCCATTCCTTTCTTTTTGTCCATGTATTATTATTTTTATTTTTTTGTTTTGCATGTTTCTACCCACAAAATATGTATATTCATTGGTGGCTCTTATTTTACATAAACCATCCACTTTGAATGCCGTAACGGAGTTCATACTACGGTAATGCTAGCAGACAATTCCTTTCATTTGTTCTGCTTTCAAGAGATACTGTCTCAGTGCCCGTTTCATTATACTGCTTATTGTGTTTGCTTTCCAGGTATAGATATTACAATGCAACAAATGTGTAATTGTAACTCATTTTGAATTGCTTATTCTCCAGAGAATATCCATTCTGGTTGTTTTTTTTTCTTTGTTGGAGTAATTGGCAAAATGAAAACTGGAATATGCCCTTTGTAAAGGTGGTTTGATAACTGATTAGTACAGTTTTCGTTCCAAAGAAGTAATAATTGTTTATCAGGTTATACTTCACTTTATGTGAAATGTATTTGACAATTGAACTTCTTTGTGCTTCCTTCGTGAATAAATGTACTCAATTGGAAATCTGACTCCTTTATAGCTTAACAGGATCACACCCGCATGCTGAATAACTTGGAAAACACTAACCTGATTTTCACAACAAATTCTGAGAAAAGCCCTCCCGCAGCGGTGTAAATGTGAAAGTCTCAATTTTCCTGGAGTTCAGATTCAGAGCCAGCGGTCATGGATGGTGACCTCCAGGGTCTTTAAATAAACAACAAAGATGCTTCTGGTCTGTCTATTTTCTCCGAATTGGATACGGAGGGAATTTGCCAACTGGGACAGCTCTTCATTGACCTGAGAAGCTGGCTACATAATTTGAGTTTCTCCATTAAAGGTGGATATAGCCTCCAGGACTGGGAATGACTCTGTCTGCTCTCTGATAGGACCGAGTCTGCTG
>JANHFT010003836.1:211028-261902 GCA_032467955.1 Pseudoxenodon macrops
GAGAGCACATGCACCAAAGACAAATTCCTTGTGTGTCCAATCACACTTGGCCAATAAAGAATTCTATTCTATTCTCTGCCCACCTGCTGGACATCATTTGCAGCCTACTGCGCATGCGTAGAATGTTCTGCACATGCGCAGATGAGGCGTGTGCGAGCGCATCCACCTCTGAGCATTTTGTTTATTCACGATGCAATGTTTTAATTACAACCAATGATGTTACCCAGGGGTGGGTTGTGAATATTTTTGCTACTGGTTCGCTCAGGGTAGCGCTGTGTGTGCATGCGCAGCAGTAATGGCAGTGCCCATGGAGACACCGATGGAACCAGCTCTGTGACATCACCGCGGAGTTACTACGGGTTCTATAGAACCAGATAGAACCGGTAGGAACCCACCTCTGATCTTACCTGCATCGGCCCATGTCTGCAGGAAACAAATGTTTCCCTAGCACAGCTGGAACAAACCTGGTCCTTTAAATATGGTAGCCTTGTACATAAAAAAGCAATAATATCATGGCAATTGTACTGACCTTTTAGTTTGTATATCATGTTCCATCTGTCTTGCTAATTTGCTGCTATAATCTTCAGTGTACAAGCCCTAATTTTAGTTTGTCAATATTTGTGTTTCCCTTAACATCTCTGAATGTTAGCTCTCAATCTATGGCATAACAGGAGGCTGTCTGAAATCAGGTTTGCTTTGTTTGGGAGAGGGGGGGGGAAGAGTGTTTCTGTAATCTATGACTTCCTACTCTGAATGAACATTGTGCTGGGTTTTCTACAGAAAGAGAAGCAAATGTGTAGCTGATGCTTCTTAATTTGAAGAGTGTTTGGAATCTTAGAGATGAAAGAGGTTGCTTAAACCATCCAATCCAACTTTCTGCTTAATGCAGGAATACAATTTAAAGCACCCCAGATCAGAGATCCAGCTTTCACACAAACAGATTAAATGAGAGTCTAATACCACTTTGAATAATTGATTCCAATATCAAACAGCTTTTTTTTTTTTTACTCTTCCAATATTCATTTAAAACCTGCCTCCCAATTAATTAAATCCACTATTTTGGATCTTGTACTCAGAATGAGACAATGAGATCTTGATTTTCTGGCACATGATATAGCCTTTTTTATATTCCAAATGTACTACCGTAACTCTCCTTGGTCATTTTTTCTCCAAATTAAACATCCAGCTTCATTAATTATTTTTTCAGTTTGTAGTCCCTTAAACTCTCTCTCTCTCTCCTAGTCCAATTTCATTGAATCCTTTATATTTAAGATAGCACTGAATGTAATGCTTGAGTTTACCAATGCAGAAAATAATGCAATTAATACTTCCTGAAATCTGGAATACATTCATCTGTTCTTTCAGCCCATTCATTACAACATATCAAAATGGTTGTAAATGTTATTTTTGTCTTGTAATGCAAAACTTATCCATAACCTTTTTCTATCCATTGCTAACCTCAATAAGCATTCTATTTACCTCTTCATCAGGGGTGGGTTCTAACTTACCTCACCGCAGGTTTGCTGTCTCCCGCGCCGCGTGGGCGTGCATGTGCAATAGAAATAAATTGCCACAAATTTTAAAAAAATTAAAAAGGCCAAAAACAAGATGGTAATGCATGCGCAGTGCTGGAAAATCGGCTTCTCCACATGCGCAGAAGGAAAAACAAACGAAAAAATGCAAAAAAAAAAAGGTTTTCCAAAAAAGAAAAGAAAAAAGATGGCGCAGTCCACGGACCAGAACCGGCTCCATGACATCACCAGTGGCTTACTACCTACTCGGTAGAACCAGTCCGAACCGGTAGGAACCCATCTCTGCTCTTCATTAACAAAACATTAAACACCCAGGATTGATCCTTATGCACCTCACTTATTACACCTTTCCTATCTGATGAAGATCCATTGATGAGCATTCTTTGAATATTATTTTAAGCCCATTAGGAATCCACTGAACTGCTAAGCTGTCAGTGAACATTTACTTTAATTTCTCAAATGTTTTATGCTACTTTATCTTCAACAAGCACAAATTGGGATGCAAAATTCTTCTATCTCCTCTCCCAGTTATCTTCCCAGTAATTCATAAAATGGGTTAGCCTGGTAGATACGGTAGCAAATATCTCAAGATTAGCCAATGCATTTTGCAATCCATAGGTTAATTCAATACTACATTTTTCATAGATTTAGTCCAGGGGTACTCAGCCATCCATGCTGGGAATTCTGGGACTTGAAGTTCACCTATCTTAAAGTTGCCAAGACTGGGAATCCCTGATCTAATCCAATGTTCCACCCATCACCCACACTTCCCCTCTCCTAAAAAAAAATTCTGAGTCTCAAACTTAGGGAGTTCTCTAATCCTAGAAACAACTGGAGAATTGTAATTAACCACAGCGATAATAATGCAACCTGCACATACTGAGAGCTACTGATTATATAGGTCCACAATATAATCAATATCAGGGTGAAATCCAGCAGGTTCTGACAGGTTCTGGAGAACCATTCGCAGAAACTTTGAGTAGTTCAGAGAACTGGTAGCAGAAATTTTGAGTAGTTCGGAGAACCGGCAAATACCACCTCTGGCTGGACCCAGAGTGGAGTGGGAATGGAGATTTTGCAATATTCTTCCCCCAGGAGTGGAGAGGGAATAGGGATTTTGCAGTATCCTTCCCCTGCCACGCCAATACCAAACAAAACACTAAAATGCAAAGAAAAAGATGAAGGAGAGGAAAATAAAGAAGGAAAAAAGGGGAACCCCTACTTTCTATATTTTCAAAATATTAATGGAACAGTATCTTACTCTATTGTTACTATTTTAGACCACATAGAATCATATTGTTCAATCTTGTTTCTTTATTGGTACAAGGCCATCTTGAAGGATGAGTTGACATAAATCATGAAGTTAGACTTTAAAATTTGATATACATATATCTTTTCAAGAATACAACATAACTGTTGTTATTAATTGCCTGCAGAATATATCCACGCTATTCATATATAGGGAAGCTCAACATTAAAAAAAAACCTGACATCTATTTATCTCTCTCAACATTAACTTTTTATGTTACAGAGTTTTTGTAATTACACGTGAAATGAAATTTGCTGTTTTGTTTGCAATTGTTACCTTTGGTGTTATCTGTATTTTTTAGTGTGGGTTTAAAAAATTAATAACAATTTTAAATGATCGTTTTAACTGTTGCATATACAGTATGCATTAGTTGCAATTACTTGTAATTAAATTTAAAGCTCAATTCATCTCTACTAAAGTTTATTGGTGGCTTATCTATCAACTACATGGGTTAATTAAAGATTAATCTGATATGTTTATATCCTGCATTTTAGAAAGCTAAATACAAAAGAACAGCAATAGAAGCTCCTAAAGACATTCATAAACCAGCAAAGGGTAATGTCCATGGATAACTTAAGTCCACGGAATTAATTCATTCAGAGCCTCACAACAATACTGAATTTAAGAGGGAGAAAAAGATAGTTATTGAGCATTTTTCCAGGTATCTGCTATTTTTTTTATGTTGCAGTGTTTTATTTCATCTTCTAGCTACTTCTGAGCTCCTGCTTGGAATTAACAAGGGAAAAGGATGTTTTATAGAAGTTCTTAAATATTTGATTTCTTAATGGCCACCTAACTGGTTTCATATTGTTATATTTTGTTCTAAACCACTGATCAACCTGTGGTTAAGGAGAGGGGCATATGTCACAAAATCTGAGATGGACACTCTTCATCAATGGCTACAAAGAGCAGAATGTATAAGTGGTCTAACTTGGGGTTCTTCAACATCCAGAATTCAGGCTGGGAATGTCGACAATGCAGGTATGTCTGCATGGGAATCTTTTTCAACGTAGGAAACAATTCCAAGATAAGAAGAGAAGTGTTTCTCACAATTAGCTCAAGGGCTAATGAAGTAAAAAAAAAATCTGGACTTGTATGGGTAGCAGTGAAGTTGACCTAGCATGGACCTTCTTTCTGAGCATTCCAGGATCAGTCTAATGGTTACTTCTTTGTCCAGGTTACCAAAACCTTTTTGATCTCTCCAGAAGCCATAATTTTCAGCCATCATACTTCTTACTCTGGATTTTACATAAATACAGAAACATAATTGCTGTTGCTAATTATGGATGGTCCCATTTTAATATGGGCCAGTGGAAAACAGGGTAGGCATTCATAATGGGAGGTAAACTGAGGTAGTAAGCCAGAGGGCTGATTACCTGGATATGAAAATATTTATAGTGTTTCTGCAAAACCATACCGGATACATATGGTATGATTACCGGTATTTATCTTCACCTTCTTTCTTTTGGAAACAGACTATGTTATGAACAACTAGGGACTATAAGAGGCTCTCATGCATAGATTCTGCCCATCCTTGTTTTTGTTGACTCATGCTTCAGTGTCAATAAAAACATGATCTGTTAATTGGTTAGTGGTTTCATCCCCTGGTTTCTTCCACAATTCCACAGCTAGAATCCCATGGTTGCACATAACATTAACAATCTAAAGTGCAAAGAAGCCATAAATGCATTTAATAGATATTATGCTAGCACTGATGATGTATCCAAGTTCAGAGATCACCAAGGACTCATATCTCTTCCCTTCAGACACAGTTTACTAAAAGATGTACCAAAATGTTATTAGCACTAAGTATAGTGAGGCCATTTCATGAATGGCATGGTGGCCTAGAGGTGAAGATGTTTGCCACACACTCAGGAAGCTGAGAGTTCAATCCTAGGCAGCAACAGATGTTTCTCCATCAGGGCGATGGAGAAACAACTGTTTCTCACAACTATGTGCTGTGAACCTCACAGAGGCATCAGGAAAGGCATCTGGTCAGTAAATGCTCAGCTCCATTCAGTTGCCTTGACTCCACCCTGATACAAGGGATTAAGGCAGGGGTGGATTCCTCTTACCTTCCCTACCAGTTCAGGTCGCGTCGGAAGTGCGTGTTTTGCTTGATGAGCTGCCAGTTTATGGGCAAATCTCTGTCACTGGTTCAGGCAAACTGGTCTGAACCGGCAGCAACCCGCTACTGAATTAAGAGTTGTGAAAGTGAAACCATTCCAGCCATCCCTATAAAAAAGGCTGCACACACATATCAAAAGGTGTTTCTTTGAGTGATATTTCTACTCTGTAGTACAATGGTGGGTTTTGTTCTGATTTTGCATGGAGGCATAATATGAAATTAAGCTCTAGTAGAAGATCTAATAGTGTCAGCACTCTTCACAGGATTAAATGCATTTTAAGGGAAATGTGTAATTCTATCTTGTTTAACTCAAGCTGTGATTGGACCACAAGCTTTGTGCCAAATTCTAGGAGAAGTCAAGATGTCAGCCTGCATTAGGTAAATCTTATTTGATCTATTACAGTACCCTCAGAGTTGTTTTGCTTAATTAGCCAATTAAAGGGTACCCCAAATCTGTACACATTACTCACAATCCCTTACTCATGAATAGGGGTTTGTGAAATGGCGGCAAAAATGTGTTTTCTGCCACAGCTTAGCTGAGCTGGCATAAGGCATCAACCAAGAGGTTTGGGAAATTCTCTTTGCATTTCTCACAAGCTTACTCTGAGGTTTTAGAGCAGCAACTTGACAGACTGTCAACTAAAGTGTCCAAAATAAGTAACATTTATTTAAGTTATTGTGGATGAAAAAAAACCTACTTTAGCTTCCAATAGTACATCTGATCCAATCAACACAAGTGGGATTCGGCATGAGTAATCAATCTAGGCTAGCTTTGCCATGGACCTAGATTTATGTATGAATTTGCTGGCTTGGTTTTATGATTTTGCTTGATGCATGAACTCATCTATTGTGGCTTATTATTATATGCAAACCAAGCCATTGTGCCATGCTGATTCCTATTTCTTTATTTCTGCAATTACTATGGTACCTAATTCCTAAAAATGAGGAATTTAAGCAGTTCTGAGTAACTTACAAAAATACAAGAAATAAAATTGTAGGAATTTTACAGGGAAACAATTGTTTACTGCTGGGAATTGTTTAATGCTAGATACCTACCATTTGGTCAATCTCCCAACCATGTCTTGGTGGCTTTCCAAAAGGCTGCCAGGGCTGGTGATGGAACACATTGCAAGGAGATGGGTAGCTACAGAATTCTGAAGTATTTGAATTTAGGCAATTGTCACTAAGGAGAAAGAGAAGGCACGCCTGTCCTCGCTGAGTGACTGAGTCAAAAAGCTGCCAGAAGAGGGCAGCAGAGAGGGATATTAATGATGTTGACAGACTCAGTCCAATCAGCTGACAGATGGAGTTAACCCATTCCTGGAGGCTATATCCACCACTGTGGAGAACTATATAGTTCTTCAGCAACAAAATGATTGGGTTTGCCTTGACCATCTTCCAGGGTGTTTTTTAAACTTCCAAATCTATTTTACCACCTTCCTATTTCCTAATAGTCTCTCACCCAAGCACTATCCAAATACAACCAAATTTAATATCGAAGCCTAGCATTCAAACTAGTTCCTAAATAACTCTTAATTAAATCCAAATGGGTCTATATTTCATCATAACCATTTTATGGTTCATTGTCCATCAAATCTAAATAGAGAAGCACAACAAAGTAAATTTATTAGCTGAATAAGAACTATAGCAACAGAATAGATGTAGAATTTGAACCCTAACCCTTAGATGAACTGTGGGATGAGCAGGAAATACATCTGATAAATAAATTTGATAAATAAATAGTGATCAGGGCTGGTCCCAGTTATTATTTACCCAACCTTTTCCATGAGTCAATATTTTTGTTCTGAAGACAGAAAGCCTTTCCATTTTCTACTATGTAAGGATATGCCCCTATCATTGACATTAGGCTAAAATATTATACAGGATCTTTGTTATAAACTACCATTTGCACTGGATCAAGGTCTATGTAGAATTACTAGCAAGGCAACAATATGCTACTCCATAAAGTGTAAGCAAATCTTCAGCTACTTTTGAAAAGTCAACTGTAACTAACATAATCTTCTGTAAAAATCATTTTGGTTCTCAACAATCAAAGACCTGACTTAACAGTTTTCCTGAGTGCTTTCTAACTTAATGCATAGCTAATTCTGATGCTATGCACACATGGTCTTTCATAATTCCTATTCAGTCACCTCTAAATAGCTTGGATGCATCCGCTGAGGCTTCCAAAGACATCTGCTGGCATCTCCCCATTAGACCTAGGTTAGCATACCCACAGACAATTGATTACATATCCGTTCCACCCAACTTCTTGTAGTCTTCCACAATTATCTGGCTTGATGATCTGGTGATATAAGTTCTGGTCTTCACAGACGGTCATCCTGATCAAGTAAAACAATTCTCTTAAGCTGCCATTTTTGGTAGATTGTGCACAGGGCAATCTCCATGGTTTTAGAAAAGCTGTTTATAGCAGCTTAAGAGAATTTGATTTCCAGAAGTTTAAAAAAAAAAACATTTTCTTTCTTCAAGAAGGGATACATTCTGTGGTTACCTTGTTTGTTCAAGTGGATGAAGAGACCATAGTTATTTAAACAGGCCCGATGATGAACAGGCCAGTATTTTAATATCACCAAGAAAGCACCCAAGGAATGACTCACCAAGGCCAAACATACATGTCAAAGTCTGGCTGGGAAACGGCCAGGGTTATTAGTCATCCATGCTGTAGCCCAACCTCAAAATTGACATTTTGCACCCAGAGAATAACTTTGTCCCCCTTTCTAGCTCATCTGAACAGAATATAACAGTGGCTCAGCAGTCAAACAGCAGGGACCGATCTGGTTCTAGGTTTAGTCCAACAAATATCTTATGCGATTCAAGAAACAACACAGAAGAAGAAGAAGAAGAAGAAGAAGAAAATGCATAAACATTTCAGGAAACAAAAGCTCCACTCAAAATAAAACCACTGGGAACCACCGTGTAATGAAATGAGTCACACCAGGATGCGATGACTAAGTGGGAGACTAGGGAATTCCACTCTGTGTGCCAGCTTTTTAATGGGATCAATTAGCTTTCAACAGGTGATAGAAGATTCTTTCTCTTCCTCCCTCTGCCTTTCCTCAGTTCCAAGACAAATGCATTAAAAGGCAGTTGCTGCTTTTAAACAAATACCCTGCAAAGCTTGATAATCACTGACAGGCTGGTTTCTAGGCGCCCCCGTAGTATGCAGCAAGCCAGGGAATCCAAGCCAGAAGTAGTTGCCTTTGTTAACAGAGAGCTTACCAGTTGCAAAATTCCAAAACCGTGTGTCATGCAGAGAGATTTTCCAAAACACTGGATTCCACGCTGTCACTAATTCTTTTTCAGTTATGGCAACTGAGTTTCTACGGCCACTCTCTTATTTTCTCTTGAGTGTTTGTTTTTGGGATTATCTCCCCCCCCTCCACCCCCACCCTAATTTCACAAGATTTGTCTGGGATTCCCCTATTTTCCATCTGGCATTTGCTGACGGTATTATAGAAATGCTTGTACAAGCAATCAAAGATAGAAAGAGCTTCAATAAAAAAGGTAGAAATTCTCATAGAATATTTACAAAGCTACGTTCATCAATGTTCACGTTATTCTCCTTGCCAAAACTGCCACAGCTTTATAATTCTGTTAGCCTCTCTTCCATGGAGGTCAGCTTTTTGTGAGGTAGCCCAGACAAGAAACACACCCAAAAGTACTAGATCTAACTTTATTGTAAGGCAATATTAACAGAAACTTGCAAGTCTGAAAGTATTGCATGCTTTGAAAAAGTGACTAAATTGATGGACCAGTGAAATACTGTTGGCACACTTTACTTAGGCTTCAGTAAGGCATTTGACAAAATAGACCACATCCTACTTTTTGGTAAGATAAAAAAATGTGGCAAAGACAGCATTACCACCAGATGGATTTGTAATTAGCTGACCACCCATACTCAACATGTAGTCTTCAATGGAACTACCTTTACATAAAGGAAAGCATGCAGTGGGGTACCTCAAAATTGTCTTATTCCCAGTACTCTTCAAGATCTTCATAAATGATTTAGTTGAAGGAATAAAAGGGAAACTCATCAAATTTGCAGATGACACTAGGGGGATAGCCAACACATTAGAATATACCCTCAAGATTCAGAAGGTTGTTGACAGACTTGAACACTGGGTCCTATCCAACAAAATGCAATTCAGTGACAAGAAAAGTAAGGTCTTATACCTAGGCAAGAAAAAACCAAATGCACAGGTATAGAATAGGTGATACCTGGCTCAACAGCAGTAACAGAGGGATATAGGTGTCCTAGTGGACCATCACTTACTTAGGAGCCAGCAATGTGCTGCAGCTGTGAAAAAAAGCCAATGTAATCACAGGCTGCATCAACAGAGAGATAGTATCAAGATCACATGAAGTACTAGAACCACTTTATATTCCACTGGTAAGACCACATTTAGAATCCTGCATCCACTTTTGGTTACCACAATAAAAAAAAAGATGATGACACTCTAGAAAGAGTGGAGAGAAGAGCAACAAAGATAATTAGGGGATTGAAAGTGAAAGCATATGATGAACAGCTGCAGGAACTGGGTATGTCTAGTCTAACAAAGAGAAGGACTAGGGGTGATATGATAGCACTCTTTCAATATTTGAAGGTCTGTCACAGAGAAGAAAGGGTCAGCCTATTCTTCAAAGTCCTCTAAAGTTGTCTATCCATGCTGTACAATATTGGGAGTATAATATCAATAAAATAGTACAACTGTAAATAGATGAAAACAAGAGTAACTATATGTTTCTATGGATTCAGGGCCTTGGGTGCAATTGTCCTACTTGCAACAATACCAGTCAGGGCAGAAAATTCACAGCTGCTAGATAATCATCACAAAGTCAAACTGTACTAGGTCAAAACAATCTTGGAGGCATGTCAGGAAGGATAGGGCTACTGTGACTGAATGGATGAATTTTGACACTTTTTTTCTGTAAGGAAATTCAGATGGTGCTGTTGTTGAAAACCAAGTAATCTTGACATTGCTTTGGAACCTGATATTCTACTTTCCTGGGAGAAAGAAAACTGAATGCTCCTTCACTCAGCTAGGAATAATGTGGGTACCATCCCAATTTTCTTTCTAACATTATTTTCATTTCTGCCACTGGCAGACATTACAACATGTTCTATGAATTACGTTATAAAGTAAAGAAATCTCTTACTATCAAGAGATTTTTCTCTTGGTGAAGAGCCTTATCTGATCTGAAAAAAAGTGTTCTTTTTGAGGCATGCAGGAGAGATGGGGACTTCAGAACTAAAAATAACCAAATGGTTTAGCAGAAAATCATCACTGAACATTGTTTATAAGTTTTAGGAAGATATCAAGTGAGGTAGAAAATGTACAAAATGTGGAGGTTTTGTATCAATGCATGATTATTCTTTAGTCCTCATGCAACTTTCTACAGCCTCAATTCCGTTAACTAAAAAAGGGACAGGAAAAGATGGAAACTCTTTGGAAAGTACATTGAAACCTAGGTTTTTTGGGTGGAATAGTAATCTACAAGGAGGAGATATTAAATTGAAAGGAGATTTGCTTGCATTAATGAAGTAACAGATGAACTTCTGCAAGTAAGATTCATCTTGGGGCCAATTCCCTTGCTCATGGAAACGAACTTGGTTTTTTCTTTCTTTGCTGAGTTGAAGTGCTATCATTGCATCTTAAGACACTAGACAACTATCCCACCACAAAATCAGTTTTCCCTATTGCCAATCCCTATCCTGCTTCAACGGCTTCTGCTCCCAGTTAGTCACTTGATTTCTCATAATTGAGTATGGAAATACCCTCAAAGAAGGAATGCAAGAATCCTTAAGTAAATATCAACTTAACCCTAGGAAGGAATAGAGGGTGAGAAATAAACTCAAGAGAACTTAATCTTGATTCTGTTTTGTATAAAAAGACACAGAGAGAAACACCAGATAAACAATCAAGCAGTAAACCTTGTCTTAATCAAGGAAGTACCAAGGATAAAACAACTACCCACCAACATTGACAGGGTAAGCTACTGCATATAAACAGAAAGTAAACCCCACACTCACTAGCACTAAGGATATGACCTAGTTGGGTAATGAAATGTCTGCAAGAAAGCTCAAAGAGATTCTAATGGCACATATTTTTAACTGTTAGCTTAAGGCTCGAGAGATGAAAGGGACAGTAAAAAACCAAACCAACTTTAAGCATCAGTCCAGATTGCACTATCTTCAAGAGTTGTAGAAACTTAAGAATTCAGCCATTTATTTATTAGATATGTTATCTGGCCTTTCCTCAAAATGCTCAGATCGCATATGTGGAAACCTCCCTTTATTTTATCCCCATTAAAACACACACACACACACACACACACACACACACCATGCTGGGCTGAGAAGGATGCTTTGCCCCAAAGTACCCTACGCTTCCCTTCCAAGAGTGAACTTCAACTTACATATTTCTAGTTCTAGTCATCTACCTTTGCACAGTACTAACATTCCTTATCCAGAAAGTATTGCTAGTCCTATCACCATTATTGCTTTGGAGAGGGGGGTACATAGAAAACACCACAAGGTTTATTTAAGCGAGTGCAATGTGCATTCCACTTACTATGCATCATCCACAGATGGTGCAAAGCACACACATACTACATGTGTATTGCATACATTGGTTTATTTAAAAAAAACACACAAGAGCTTTATTCAGATGCTGCTAGAGCACGAATTTGCAAACTCCCATTCCCCCAGAGTTCACTTCCTTCCACCATTTCCTGTGCCAGGTTTAGAATGACTGGGTCTTTTTATAAACTTCATGCTGATCTCATTAATATGTAGTGTAGTCAAGCCAACATAGCGAAGGTCAGTTATTTTCATGGCCCAGCCTCAATGTATTGCAATTTAACACCTACATTACTTTCAGGGTGAGATCCAGATGATGAAGACCAGTGGCTTGACTCTCTAATTAGACAAGAAGGTTGGAAGTGATAGCCTAAACTGCTGATCTAAATTGTAACTGTTCTTGAATTGGAAGACAAGGGTACAAAATCAGAGTGGAATATCTGTCCTACCTTTCTGTTCAAAAGTCTGGAAGCTGTATTTGACTGGGGGAGAGGGATAGTCTTGTGGCTAGCTATGGAAATTAAAACTTGGTTGGTTACCCTAACTCAGAGGTGGGCTCCTACCGGTTCTATCCGATTCTATAGAACCGGTAGTAACTCTGTGATGATGTCACGGAGCCAGTTCTGTTGGTGTTTCCGGGGTGCTGCCATCTTGGATTTTGCTTCTGCACATAAGCTATTTTTTTGATTGCCACCCGCGCGCTCGACCCTGAGCGAACCAGCAGTAAGAAGGTTCAGAACCCAGCTCTGCCCTAACTCTGTTTCAAAATAACCATCTCGGGGAGCATAAGATGCTGAGTAGAGAAAAAGTTGAGGAGAAGCTTAACTCTCCCATTTCCATCATACTAATGGGTACCTCTCCCTCACTTTCAGCTGCACACACTTAACAGTGCTGCTGCGACTTACGGTTACAGGTTAGAACTGTAAACAGGAGCCTTGCCAAGTGCTACAACGTATTCAAAGCACCTTCCCCCCACCAAAAACCATTAAAGCAGCCACATCATTTGCAGGGATCATGATGCGGCTTTGAAAGCTGCTTCTGGCTGTCTCCATTCCCCATGAGTCATCCAAGTGAACTGGAGAGATAAGGGAGCACGCTTTCCTTTCCAGCTGCTAGTGTACTTTTCTTTTTTCACCCCTATTTCCTTTTTATAAAAATGCAAGGGTTTTTTTCCTAGAATCAAAAATCAGGAAAGTTAACTGACAGCCTTACCCTAGGAGCCTTGGTCCAAGATCTTACAGTAGCTTTATTATCCTTTGAGCTATTCATTAACATTATGTACAAAATATACAAGTTGCAGCCTGATTACAAACTTATGCATAAGTTCCCATAGATACATCTACAATGTTTCTGTACTTTTTTTCTGTATTTGAATGCAGACAAAGTCTGCAGCTACTGCGTATGGACAGAAAGCTCTTTACTCCAAAGTAAAGTGGAAGTTTGGGATTCCAATGTTCATCTGCAATCATCAGAACCTACAATAAAATGTGAACCTAATAAAATAAAGAGTAATGAACAGGCCACTTAAAAAAAATATTGCATAAATGGAAGGGTGCAACATTTAGAAGAACTGTTCTTCAGATCTGAATAGTTCCACTTGAAAGAGCAGCCTTCAAAACAAAGGAAGTTGTGTATTTATTTATCGGTTGGGCTGAGATGCTACTCCAACCAAATGCAACTCTGAGCAGTGTTCATTTCATGATACTGTAATTAGATTACAGCAATTAAGACTAGCAAAGGAAAAACAACGACCGTACAACAAAATGAAAACTATCTGACATAGCAATGATGAATAAACCATCCTAATTTAAGAAGTGTGAGCCAGCTTGGTATAGTGGTTAAAGGCACTGGACTAGAAACAGGGAGACTGGGAGTTCCAGTCTTTTTAAGCAAAACACCAGCTGGTTGACTTTGGGCCAATCATTCTCTCTCGGCTCTAGGAAGACGACAATGGGGGGAAAAACTTCTGAAAATGTTGCCAAGAAAAATGCACTGACTTGTCCAAGCAGTTGCAAGAAGTCAAAATTGATTTTAAAACACACACACAAACCTAATAATCTTGCTAGATAATTAATCAATAAAGCAGGCAAGGTGACCTAGCCCTTACTGCTTCGCAGTCTAAAAGATTTGGTGGCAAATGATGATGATGATGGCATAATTGCCAGGAATTTGTAGCATTACTATTAAATGTATAACATTCTTAATGTAGGCACCTGATTGTGGAATCCTCCCCCTCCCACTTGTTTAGAAATGACTGGTATCAAAATTGTAAGGTTTTTGGCATCAGCTGCAAACACTGTTGATCCAAGCTTTTCACTGTCTGTGGTGCTCTATCGCGTTCTAATTTTTAGAAAATAAGGGCTTTACAATGCTGAGATTTTGTACATTTATGATACTGCAGTTTTATGATCTAATAACATTTGACTTCTCCATTAAAGGTGGATATAGCCTCCAGGACCGGGGAATGACTCTGTCTGCTCTCTGATAGGACCGAGTCTGCTGATGTCATTAATGTGCGCCTCTGCTGCTCCCTCCTTGGCAGCTATTTGACTCGGTCACTCAGCAGGACAGACGTGCCATTCCGGTCCTCCTTCACCTCCAGTCCCACTCTCCCAGGAGGGAAGCACAGGGATAGATTTATAGTTAGGCAAGGGGTTAAGATACCTCTTTGGATATTTATAACTGCCCCTTTCCATTTAATAGCTGTAACTCCCCCTTCTGAGCCTTCATTTCTACTGACGTATTTCATCATTTCACAAGGAATAAAGTTTCTAAATGCAAACTCACTCCCTTGGCCAAGCACTTTGAAATTGAATGTGGTGTATTTGAAGGCTTGCCCTGAACAGATTGTCTAATACGGGTCCCCTTCAGATCTCACCAAGGCAGGAAGTGCAATCAGCTTCCTTCAAGGAGAGTTTCATTAGGTTGAGGTTGGCATTTTTCATTCCTCCGCCCAACTTTTTAATGCTGCTTTTAAAAATGTAAATAACAATTAACTTTCTCCATTTAGGCAGAGTCAGTCCTAATAAAGGTTTGCCTTATCCTTAGGGTCAAAGGCTAGAGAAGGGCATACTGCTAACTTTTAAGTATCAGCTATTTATCTTTTGTAAAAATTATTAGGGAATGAAGTGCTACACATTCATTTTGTAAACAGCTAGCCTCCCATATTGTACAGCAGAATGGAAAACACAAACTTACAAGTGTTTCACATATTGATGGTACTAATACTTCCTTTATTTAATGAATTTAAATCATGCCTTGTCAGAAATAATATTTGGAATTTTAACAATAATAAAATGTAGATTAAAATGGAATTAAAATAAAAAACAAATCAATTAAAACAGTTAAAATGTACTTTAGCAAGCAAGTCAGCTTAAAAAGCCAGGAGTCAGTCTGCATAAAATTAGCTTTGCCTGTTAAGCATAAGAAAGAAAGGAAAGGAAGGAAGGAAGGAAGAAAAGAAAGAAAGAGAGAGAGAGAGAAAGAAAGAAAGAAAGAAAGAAAGAAAGAAAAAGAAAGAAGCTGGCTGTGTCTCGTTTCCTGTGGTAGCAGCATCTGGAGCAACTGGTGGGAAGGCCTTTTCTCAAAATCTCAATGAGAAAAAATTTCCCAAAAATCTTAAAAGTCTTTCAAAAATAATTATGTAGGGCTTTATAGGTTATAAGAGAGTGAATTGGGTCTCAAAGTGGATCTGAAACCAATGAAACTATTGTAAAAAAAAAAGTCACATGTTTTCTATAATTAGTTCTGATTAATAGTCTGGTTGTAATAACTTGGACCAGATGAAGTTTTTGGACATTTTTGAAAGGTAGCTATATATAGAACATGCTATAGAAGTCCCAAAAGGATGTAATGTTAAAACATGTGTCCCCATGAGGAGATTTGACTTATTCAAAAGTAAATGTTTATGAAGATTCTCAGTCATCCAGGTCATAGTTGTATCAAAAGCGGTTTTTATTTTTGAAAAAGCAACTGGACTGATTTTTTGAGGAAGAAGACTACATTTCGCATCCTATCCTGGAAGCTTTATCAATTGTATTAGATGGTGTGGGAGATAGAAAGACAGTTATTGACAGTATCAAAAAATCAGTCTTTTCAAATATAAAAAACACTTTTGATATATCCAAAAGTAAGCACACACTCATCTATACTGTGCAAGTATATTTTTAGTCAATTTTGAAACCTGGGATTTGTGAAACAGAAGTTTAAAAACAAGTATAATTACATCTAAAATCAATTGAATCATTCTTCTGTCTTTTAACTGATCAGAAGAAGTTCCTGCCTCTTTATGAATTTTGACTTTGTTTGCCCTATTCTTCATAGAGGTGGAGCCAGCAGCCAGGAATGGGTTAACTCCGTCTTGTTAGCCTATTGGACTGAGTTTGCAAAGTCTTTTAAACCACCTTCCTGCTCTTCTTTCCGCTTTTTTTGACTCAGTCCAGCCAGGACAAGATGTGTTATTAAGAGCTTCCATTCGTGGCCGTTGTGGGCCAGCGATTTCTAATTTTATTTTTTATTTTTTTGCAGTTTGAATTTTTTCTATCTTTTTTTGGGCCGGTGTGCTAGGAAACTGGCTTCCTAGCAGCATGGAGGGTGATATAGCCCAATTCCGCTAAGAACCATCCACTTGGTTCGGGAGGCTGCCAGCCGGCAGACCTGCCCAAGTAGCGATCACAAGCCTTGGCTCCGAGTCACTTACCCGTAAAAAATGACCGGAGCCTCATTCCCAGCCGATCGGCGCTTTGTTTGCCATTGAAATGCCCATGAGGTTTTTCTTCCGAGGCGCTGCAGCTAAGGGATCAGCTTCCAGGCTTCCAGCAAGCAGCGCTCATGAGGGGATCTCTACGGTGCTTGCACAGAAGGTCTGATGAGGTCCCGTCCACCATTTTGTTACTGCGTGGCGAGGAGAGGGATTGCCAAACAGAACACACAGAGGGATCTTCAGAGCAGATTTCTTAGGGAGTCAGGTATTTACCTTGGGGCACCCTCCTGCCTCTGATTAGTGAACATTCTCTGAGATTAGCTACTTAGTTCTCCCTCCAAAGCAGGATGTCCTCCTCCCATAGATCTTTGGCTAGCTCCAAAGCAAGGGATCAAAAAGGGGGATCCTCTGGAAGATCTAGGACAGGGCAACAGACTACCAGGGCCTCCAAAGCAGCTGAGCGTGCTGCCCAGCAATGACATAAGGCAATTGAAAAGGCCATTGCCAAGGCCTCTAAAGAGGCTACTAAACGGAGCAGGGGCTCTAGGAATTCAGGCACAGAGGTGGCTCAGCCCCATACCTCTCAGCTAGGCCCTCTACTGGTTATTGAGGAGAAACGGCCTGACCCATCTTTATCACCAGATGTGTCTATGGATCAAGCCTCTGAACCTCTGGCTTCCAATCCCCTATTATTTGGGCCTTTGCAGGAACCTAAGGGTCCTGAATATACGGAGGACAGGTTTTTCTCTTTGGGCCTTTAATAGAGTCTGAGGCTTTAACCACTGAGGCTTTAACATCATTCCCCAGACAGGGGCCCCAGGACAGACAGGGAAGGTCAGATCTGAACACCATGCTGCAGACCCACCAGGACCACGGGTTTTCGATAAATCTGCCCAAGAGTCATCTGATCCCCACCACTTGGCTTCTCCACTTGGGGGAAATCATAGATACAGTGGAATCGAAGGTGTATCTCTCTCAAGAGATGTCAGACCAGTCTCAGAGAATTGGCGGACTGCATCATTACAGCAGGATCCAGCTCCCCCCTGCAACTGTCTCAACTCCTAGGCAAGATGGTATCATACTTCTCCATTGTCCCTTGGGCATGTCTTCACTACAGGCCGCTCCAGTGGTTCCTCCTGCCATTCCAAAGGTCCCTCAGAAATACGTCCTTGACCAGAATTCAGGTTCCTCTGGAAGTATCCCATTCCCTCAAGTGGTGGACATCCCGGGCCATTGCCGGGGCACCGAGTTCAGAGAACCAACTCATCTAATCTTGACAACAGATACCAGCCTCTTCGGCTGGGGGGCCCATCTCCAGTCAGCCATAGCACAGGGCCAATGGTCCCAAGAAGACCTGGAACACAACATCAACTGGTTGGAACTCAGAGCGATCCATCTAGCGCTTCAGTCATTCAAGGACAAGGTATCGGGGCAGGACATTCTGGTCCTAACGGACAACGTGGTGGCCAAGGCCCACATCAATCACCTAGGAGACTCAATCTAGGCAACTGATGCAGGAGGCCGAACGCCTGGACCTCTGAGCCGAAACACGCCTCCGGTCCATTCGGGCTTCTCATATTTCAGGAGTGACAAACACTCAGGCAGATTGGCTCAGTCGATCGTTGATAGACCAGGCGGAATGGCAGCTAGACCCCTCTCTGTTTCAAGCAGTGGTGGACCATTTTGGCAAACCATTGATGGACCTGTTTGCCTCCAAGCACAATCACGAACTTCCAAGATTTTACACCAGGTTTGAAACACCAGGAGCGAAAGGAGTGGATGCCCTTTGCAGCCCATGGCCAACTAGTGTCATCAGAACCATCCAGGCTTCACGCAGAGCATCTACGAACTGCATATATGATGCCACGTGGAAGGCCTTCTGTGAGTGGTGCTCCAATAGAGGGCTTGTCCCTATGGAAGCATCCATAATTGATATCTTAGTTTTTCTGCAGGCTGGGTTAGAGAAAGGTTTATCTCCTAATACCCTTAGACGACAGGTAGCTGGCTGCTTGCTCCACCTCTATGGAGAAGGGGTGTTGGTCTTACCTGATATGTTCCTTCTTGTGGAGGTGGAGACAGCAGCCAGTCCCTCCCTTTCTTTTAAGTTGTACTGTTTCCATACCCTGGGCATAGGGAGTGTAGGGGGTAGAGAGGTAGGAGTTTTCTGGTTTCAGCTCTACATGTTGGTCTGCGTCAACACCTTCGTCAAAAAGTGGGAAGGAGAGCAGGAAGGCGGTTTAAAAGACTTTGCAGACTCAGTCCAATAGGCTAACAAGATGGAGTTAACCCATTCCTGACTGCTGTCTTCACCTCCACGAGAAGGAGCGTATCAGGTAAGACCAACGCCCCTTCTATTCCATTGCCAATTCAGATGCTTTAAATCTTGAATAATTTTGGGGGGATTTAGATTATAATGATTTAGTTTATATCTGTTGGATGTGTTCAGTAAACCTGTCTATTCAGGGCAATTTCAGGGAAGTGTTCTTATAAGCTACAGCTAGCTAATGATTTATGCTCGCATGCATGCCTGCATGCCAAAGTCAGTCTCAACTCCTGACTATTGCCAGGATAAGTCCATACACTTTTGTTGGCAGCATACCATATTTGGAAGTAGTTTACTATTACCAGTTCCTTCCTCCTATGGCTGAGGGAAAGCAGCTTGTCCAAAGACACCCAACAGATTTTGTACCTAGGGAAGTACCAAAAGACATGATCTCCAGGTTTTTAGCCTTGTATGTTTAATCACCAAATTATACCACACTGACTCATCACACACTAACCAAAAATGATATTCTTGGTAAATAACTTTTGGCCAATCACCACTTGCCTCTTACCACTTAATGCAATAGCTTTTCCAAGAAAGACCAAAATTACCATAATATAGTGCCTGAAACAACCTAGCCATACTATGATTATGGCATCAAATGCTTCTGCAATAACCTGCATAACTAAATGACACACATCAGTTCTCAATATAGTTGACCCATAAAGATGATCAAAATAATATGTTTCATGCAACCCTGAGATCAGATTAAGATATCTTTTAGATTTTGAGTCATTTGCAACCCACCGATAAGAACCGAATCTATTTCTTATAGTGCTTCAATTCATATGCAATAATTTTATAAACAAAATTATTTTGTTGACAATTGACAATGTCAAGAAAAGTAGTTATATGTTCAGATTTGCTGACAATTTCATCAAAGGGATCAAAAATTCTTGATAATTATGGATGCAACAAACTCTTTCTAGTGAGAATTTTGCACATTGACATAATTTCTAAGTTAGATTGGTGATTATACTGGAGCCAGAATGCTGTGAAGGATATACATACAAAACAGCAGGTGATGTTTACATTTGATGTACACCCATAAATTAGAAAAAGCCTTGTTTTCGGGGGAAACTGACCACATAGAAAACAGTCTCTTCACTGCTGCAAAAGAAAATCCTCAAACAGTGTCTTACATTTATTGGGGGGCTAAGAAAGTAGATCATTAGCAGTATGATGATGACCCCCCCCCACAAAAAAGTTCTATTTACCAAGCACATTAGATTTTATGGAGCAATGGAGGGTAGAATATCAGTGTCCATTTTTCCATTTTCAGGGAACATCTGTCTTTTCTCCACAATGTTACTTGACTCTGGGATTTGGTTCTCATTAGATCTAACAAGCCTGCACTCAGACGCTATGACTCTCTTACTCCCTTTGGAATAATTTGTTCCACATGCTTGGTTTGCACTGCCCAGTTGCATGCTCTCTTCTGCTGCCAGCTTGTTGAGCTGTGGGTTAGGCTTGTCCAATTAGTTATTTCTCTGTGAACTTTGCAAGTGTAAAGCATTAATGTGGGTCATCCCTGAGATGCTCCAGGAATGGCAGATAATTTCATGAAGTTGGTCTCCTATTGCTGCTGCAAACCTCACTTCTCCATTAATTTAAATCAAGATAAAATAAAACAGTTAGATCTGCAGCTTCATTTCTTAGTCGAGTATTCAGAACACTCATATGAGAAGAGTGAGCCCTTCCCTTCCCTGCTACTGAACAAATTCAAGACATATTTAGTCTTTAGTTCGAACAATTCCTGAACCTAGGATTTGGGAATATTTGGTTGAATTTGCGATGTGTTAAGTAAGCATAGCTGCTGGACATATTGCTTTAGTTTTTACCATATTAATATGGTGTTATTGAAAAATGATGGTAATTTGGAAACCTATGAAAGCCTGTTCATCACTGTATTCTAGATCATAGACTACATTACTAATGAATAGTCCCTAGGAATCAGATCACTTATCTGGTATATTCAATTCTCAGTGAAAATATATAAATTATCTACTAGAAACAGATACCGTATTAGATGAACAGATGCATGTAGGTACAAGTCTTTAGGTGTATATCAGAATATCTAAAGTAATGGTGATTTGAAAAATACATTTCTGTCCTTAGAAACTCTTATTACAAAGATTAGGTGGGCTATATTAAATTAATTAAGGGTACAGTTCTATATATTGTATACTATGTAGACTTATTAGAATTAGGTTAGAGTTGTAATTATTCATTTAAAATAATTTAATTTGGTGCAATTTCTTTGGAAGTAAAATGCATAGGAATAGGTTAGTAAATGCTTTAAAATATAGTGTAGCTGAAAGTTTATATAAGTAGACTTCATTTAGCAACTATACAAATTGCAGGTCTGTAAAACAATGGAAAGCTGAAGATCATAAGCAAAATTCTGGTTTTATTGTGTGACTGCTTAGCTTAATGACCAATTGTGTTTGGTAAAAGAGAACTACCTGTATTTAGGTTTGATTAGATTAGATAAATCAATTAATTTAGCTTGCATCTAAAGAAATAAAGCATTGTTATTAAGTGCTATGTGAATTCACCTTCTTCCCTTTTCTTATCATTCTTTTTCTATTGCTCTTTTTATTTTTGAGTCTTTGGGTAGGAAAAACCATTGTAAACTGCAGTAGGAGCTTTTTTCAGCTGATGAATGTATTAGAATTCTATTTTTTAGGACTACCATGTCCTGTGTCTTCGGACTGCTGCTTAATTCACAGACTGCATTTGGTTTGTTACTAGAGGCTTCATAATAATTTGTTCACTTTGCTATTGTGGACAGTCAAATTTGTTTTACATGCATGCAGCTTTCTACCCACAGGTATTGATCTATATTTTGATAAAAAAGAGCTTTTTCAAAGCTGCATTAACATTTAGTTAGAAAACACATTTAAATACTAACATTATTGAATACTAATTTCTGTCTCTTGTCTACATCTTTTTCTTCTCTGCATAAAAACCCACTAGATAGTTTTTAATAAAGTGAGAGTTACACTAATGAACAGAGAGGAGAAATTTATTGTTGGTGAAAAGGAAGGAAACCATTATGAAATTGATCCATTGGCCAAATGACTTGCTTTTAGCTAGAATTGTATGTGAAGTTGGGGAACCAGGGAGGGATATCATTGAAAATCTATGATTCAACTGTTTTTGGGGAATATTTACATTTTTAAGAAGCCAAACTCCTTGCTGGACACTGTTTCTAAACCACTTTTTTATAATGTTAAACAGGGGAGAGGCACCTTCAACAGCACGTTACCCCCCCGACGTTTTCTAATGGTAAATATTTTTGTTCTATATCTCTTTGAGGAGTTTTAACTCTAGCCGCATCTTCTATTTGGGAATAAAATAACCAGGCACCGCTATTTTACTAACCTGCATGCCTCACTTCACATTGTGGAGAATACGTGGCAGCTGCATTAACCAGAACAGCAGTTATTACTAACTATTTAATCTGCCAGCTTCTGCCCTTTCTAAAATCCATTTTTACTCTTGAAATCTGCATGGCCCCAGCTATTGAGAGAAATGTAGATATCCCTGGAGTTGTCCAGACAACAGAGAAAGAAATACCCAGCTAACAGGATTATTCAAGAAGGAACAAACCAATGTTGAATTGGCGGTGGGTGGGGGTTAAGCAGTTGCTTGCTTTGCTTGTGCTCATAGCTGTTCTTTTGCTAGAAATTATAACCGTGAGCTCTTAAAAGCTAAGGATCAATGAATGTATTCTATTACTTGCTTCTATATTGTAGGATCTCTAAAACCCATTAAAAAATCAGTTATTATCTTTCATCACTGCAGACCTCTGTAATAGAAAGATAGAAGTTATCATGCCATTAATGGGACCAAAGCATTATTAACATAAATGAAGTCAACAAGGGTTCAGTAACTATATTGAGAAATTGCATTAGAAATCACTATAGCTGTACCTGAGAAAGTTGCTTTTGAGTCTATACGTCTAATGGTTATGCTTAAACTTAATATGAGACTTGTGGCAGGTAGATGGGGAAGGAAGTCCATGTGACCTGGCCTTCAAAACCAAAAGAACCTTCAAATTTACATTTTTTTCCATTTCACATTTTCAGAATATGAGAGTTACTTATTCGTGTAACTTGTGTTTCTCTTTTTCTTTGTATCTAACTGCCAAACACAGAATTTTTTTAACCAATCCCCTAGTAGACAAAATCATGAAATCACATATTTCCTCTCTAAATCACTTTCCCTCACTTTATGTCTCTTTGTGAATTATCTTTCTCCCAAAATGCACCCTTCCCTCCTTTTCCCCTTCCCTTTCCCTTTCCCCCTTCCCCTTCCCTTATGATTACTGCAGATGCTAAAAGTCTCTTAATTTTTTTCCTACTCCCAGGCAGCATTCCAGAAAATAAGATGGAATTACACTTGATGATAGGTAGTTATCTTTCTTACAAGTTGGCCATATTTCATATCCATAAGCCTTTTAAGGATTGTCTTTGAAATAACTGTTTATGATAGAAGGCAGTTAATCCAAGTCTCAAGTATTTGGTAATAGTTATACTTCCTGAAATTGAAATAGAGAATATCAATGAAAGTGAATATATGTATCCTAGGATAATGTTGCAGGATCCAGTCTGAGTTGGTCATTGGGATCAGAGGTTTTGTCTTTCGAGCCTTCAGACTCTTGGAAGACGAAACCTGTGGTCCTGGTGACTGACCCAGATTGGATCCTGCAGAATATTAATTCTCCATGTCTGGTATCACTGATACTTTGGGTCTTTCTTAGAGATATCCTATTTCCTGCTATGGCCATTTTATCACTATCCTATGAGTGCAATAGAATTAAATCATCTTTGGCTGTAAAGTATTAAATTGGTATTTTACTCCTTTCATCAAAAGCATCCAACTATCACTATAAAATGTGTGAATTCTATTGTGCCTTGCTTCCCATCACGTCAGAGGCACATTAAACAATTAGTAGGGAGGGTTAGTTGTTTCAGTGCCTTAGGTAACTTGTCAGTCTTGTCTGCCATCTTTCTGATACTGTCTCTCTAAAGATCTGAAAATAGTGATTCAAGAAATGCGACAAAATCTATTTGCAGGACTTGCAATCAAGTGCCTTCTGAATGGAAGCAAGCACTCTGGAACTTTGCACTTATTGCATATATAAATGAAGAAAATGAAGTGGAGAAAATAATAATGACTAAAAGCACTGTTTTGACTGAGCTCTTTTCAAGATCCCAATGTATTTATGTTTTGTTTTATTCAATTTGGATTGACCTAATGGGGTATAGAAGGAGGGGGCATAGGAAAGGGCCAAGATATGATGAACAGATTGTCCTCAGCCAAATCTTTCCCATTCTTGATGTGATTGGCTGATGTTTTTCCTGCCTGCTTGTCACATGCAGAAGCAAAGCAGAAGGTGAACCAAGTGATCGCTTCATTGTACCCATCTGAACTGCCTGACTTAACTGCTGTATTGGTTGTTAATTGGACTTCAACGTTTGAGGATGCAAATTTATTTCTGGGAAGTAATACACACACAAAACCCCCACCAAAATAAACAAGTGGCATCAAACAAATTTAAAAAAATCTTTTTGCTGTGTCTTGGTCTAGCTTGAATCCTGGATTTCCCAGGTGGTCTCCCATCTGAATACGAATATATTTAACTTTGCTTAGTTTTGTAAATCAGTAAGGAGCAACCAGGTGCTGCATGCTCTCTTGCTAAGGTAGTATGTAAGAGAGAAACATAAGAAAATCAGTTAGATATTTTATTTCTGCTTATGATTTTGAATTTTTTTGAAGTTGTTTTATACTGAGATCCAGAACTCCACAAGACTTTAATGGCTATACAAAATTAACAGAACAACAGAAACCTTTGAGGTCTTCTAGTCCAATCCCTGCTCAAGCAGGAAACTCTATAACATTTCAGAGAAATGGTTGTCCAATTTCTCCTTAAAAACTACCAGTGTTGGAGTATTCACAACTTCTGAAGGCAAGTTGTTCCACTCATTAATTGTTTTAACTGTCAGGAAATTTATCCTTAGTGCTAGGTTGGTTCTCTTCTAGATGACTAGTTTCCATCCGTTGCTTCTTGTTCTGCCTTCTAGTGTTTTGGAGAATAGATTGACCCTCTCTCCTTTGTGGCAGCCCCTTAGATATTGGAATACTGCTATCAAATCACCCCTGGTCCTTCTTTTCATTAAACTAGATGTACCTAATTCCTGCAAATATTCTTCATATGGTTTAGTCTCTAGCCCCTAATCATCTTTGTTGCTCTTTTCTGCACTCTTTCTAGAGTCTCAACATCTTTTTTACATTGTGGTGACCAAAACTGGATGGAATACAGGTAGTCCTTGACTTACAACTGTTTTAGTGACCATTTGAAGTCCCAATGGTGCTGAAAAAGAGGAGTTATCACCGTTTTTCCCATTTACAACAATGCAGCATCCCTGTAGTCAAAATTCAGATGCTTGGCAACTGGTTCATATTTATAATAGTTGCAGCATCCCAGAGTCATGTGATCTTTTGCGGCCTTCTGATAAGCAAGGTCAATAGGGAAACCATATTCATTTAACAATCATGTTAATACATTAACAACTGCACCGGTTCACTTAATAATTGTGGCAAGAAAGGTCGAAAAATGGGGCAAAACTCACTTAACAAGGAAGGCTACCTGTATTCCAAGTGTTGTCTTACCAAGACATTATAAAATGGTACTAACATTTCATGTGATATTGATTCTATCCCTCTGTTACCGCAGCCTAGGATTAAAGGTAGCTTTTTTGGCAGCTGCATCGCTTTTTTTTAAAGTACAAATCCTGTGTACTTACCGTAAGTTGTACTACATTCTGAAGCAAGAACATGCACTGGTAAAGGTGACCCTGCATTAGTTACTAAAAGAGTATTCTTCCCTTAAGCATCAAATGAAACAAACAAAAGAGTAGAATCAGATTAGAAAGAGGTATAGTATGATGCTAATAATAATTACCTCTGCACTTTTTTGTTAATCTATATGTTATATTGAGTTTGTACGTCCTTGGTGATTACAGGAGAAATGTAATCATTTGCATTGCTCAGTCTAAAATCAAACGCTGGTAATAAAGAAATTAGAATTTAAAAATCTAGTAAATCTAATTATGGACATATTTGGGACTAAGGAGTGAGCTAACAGTATGTTTGCAAAATTGTATAGCCCTAGAACTTGGCACACATGCTAAATTTCTACAAATTTTTCTTTTTAAAAAGTTAAGTCAAAATTCTATTAAGGATTATTATTTATTTGTTCCATGAATGAGTATGATCTCTATTTAATAGAGCTAATTTAGGAGAGAACTGTTACAGAATGACATAAAATTAGAAACAGTTTCAGTGATCAAATATTTGGGGAAACACGTAACTAGGTGAGATGTTTCTTATAAGACTGAACTACTTTTATGTGGTTTAATGAGTACCTAATAAATGTATATAGAGGTCCCTTAATCTGAGCATTAGGTTTCGGTCCATTTGAATAGGAATATATAGCAGGAGAAGCAGCAGCCAATTTTTATGATGTATGCTGTAGATTACGAAAATAGATAGAAGATCTGGACTAGATTATAGAACTTTCTGAGAAAAGAGACAGTAACAATGGAAGACTCCGTTGTTCTGACATCTCTTGAAAAAATAATTCCGTCAAGACAGAATTACTAGACAGAATTTCTTAAACAGAAATATTTGGATCCATAAGAGTACAGGAGAGTTGCAGACTTCTCAAAAATAAGATATGGGGAATATAATTGTATAAAATTTTAAGAAAAAGAGGGAAGATATTTAGGAAATCAAGACTTCCTAATTTAGGAAAATTGAGAGTTTTTCATTTGGGTGAGAAAAACAAAAAAATTCAAAGCATGAAGCAATATCGGGTAGCTCTAAATACAAAAAGGATCTGGATGTCTTAATGATAAATCGCACATGACTCAAAAGTATGATCTAGTTGCAAATCTGACAGGGATTCTGTAGTCATGAATTGCTACACTAAGGGATTTTATACTAGATGGTTTCCAAGAATATTTTAAGATTCTATGAACCTGAACAAAAAAATGCAAATGGATGTAGATGTTCTGTTTTAGGGATAGGCCTCTTTAAAAAAACATACAACCCTTTCTTTCTATTCTCAAAATCAATGACACTCAATCTGTCATTTGTGAAACTATTATTTAATGGGGGACCAGTTGCAATTATTCCATCACTGCATTCTGGAATAAGAGATTATATATTTAATAAAAATTTGTGTGAACCATCGATACTCAAATCATAAAGGCTTGCTATCTTGATGTGGATTTTTGCCATTGCAAATAATCGGGACAGGCTTAAAAAGGGGGATCTGTAAATTTTTAAATCTCAGAGAAAGTGTACTGTATGTATATGTGGATGGCTAAAGAAAGAAACTTATCAGTTGTTCCTTTGCTCTGCAAACATTGTCTCCACATTTGCTGGGAAGATGGAGATGGAAAAGCAGGATTAAAGATAGAAAGTAGTCTGATTTGCTTCACCCCTTCTGTGTCCTCCACTTTTCTCCTCAAAAAGCCTCTTCTGCACCACTCTTTTTTTCAAGTAGACTCTCTTCCAATATAGAGGAGAAAAAATACTGCTTAAAAAAACCGAGTGACAACATTGACTTCAATGAAGAGCTCTAAGGGAGATTTAGTAGTTAAGTGAAAGGATAAACCTTTTTCTCCACACCCATCAATTCTTCCTTGAAAATATCAGCCCTCTCATTGGCTGTCCTATAACCCAACTTTATACCCTCCAGACGTGTTGCACTTCAGTTAACATAATCTCCAAACAGAAGCTTGATACAATAGCTCCATTTATTCCTTGGTAAAATAAGATATTATTCAAAGTTCTTTGGGCCCAGTTGTAATGATAGAGCATATTACAGGTAATCCTTGACTTAGTCTTAAGTCAATAACAATTGAACAATTGAATCTGGAATGACGGTCATAAATCATTCTGGTTATTAAGCAGGTCACCATGTGACCAGACCCAAGTTTATAATACTTTCTGTGGTAATAATTAAGCAAATGCCATGGTTAAGTGAATGCCATGGTGATTAAAAGAATCTATTATGTCCAATGGAGATTTTTTTTGCTGGAAACCAGAAATCGGCAAAAAAAACCATAAAACATTGCAGTAATGTGACAAGATGTTGCAGAGATCATAAAGATAAACTAGTTGCCAACCATCCCAAGTGTGATTACATAACCATGGGAAGGAGTGCAGCCATTGTTTGTTCAAAATTGGGTCATAAGTACCTTTTGAAAAGTCTGTCATAACTTTGAACAGTCACTAAGCAACTGGATGTAAGTTGAGGATTACCTGATTGTTCATTTTTCTCCTTATAATGAATCCAGGCATTCATTAAGAGTAGAAGTGAAATATATTTATACTTTTATAATAACTATTATGATGAAAAACTCTAAAACATTAATTGAATTAATACATTTTATTCTATTAAAAGCTTTCACTTTTCAGATGTTTGGATTTGAGTCGAAGTGATGTATTCAGATTTTTTTTTATTTACGCCAAGAACTTTTACCTCTAGAAACAGTGCCATCATTCCATAAAACCAACTCTTAAGACATGTCATTCCTATATTAGAAATCTTTGTAGAACTGCATATAACCAATGTTTGAAAGATCTTTTCAAGATACTGGAAAAATCTTAAATGTGCATATGCTTTAAAATAATTCTAATTGGCTCTTGATCTTCTTTCAGAGACCTGTGCTGTTAACAATGGAGGCTGTGATAGCAAATGCCATGATGCAGCCACAGGTGTACACTGCAGCTGCCCCATGGGATTCATGCTTCAGCCTGACAGAAAAACTTGCAAAGGTAAGATGCAACCAAAGTCTTTATATAGTAACTGGACCTGATGCAGAGAAAAGGATACACCCGTGTCCTTCAACTGGTATTAATTTTGCATTGAGAAGAAACAGGTTTGTAAGAGCCATGGTGATGCAGTGGTTAGAATATAGCATTGCGGGCCAACTCTGCCCACAGTCAAGAGTTCGATCCTGACTGGCTGAAGGTTGACTTAGCCTTCCATCCTTCCAAGACCAGTAACATGAGAACCCAGTTTGTTGGGGACAATATGTTGACATAAACTCCTCAGAGAGTGATGTAAAATAATGTGGAGTGGTATATAAGTGCTATTTATTGCTATTGTTTTTTAAAGAACAATCTGGAAAATTTTGCTGAGAAATAAGTTATTTCTCACAAATGGATGGAGTCTGTGTTCTGTCTCTGGCAGTTCCAGAGAATGTGACCTTAGTTAGAAAACAGCCCTCTGCTGAAAGCTGTCTAACCGGCTTACTGATTCCAGATCCCATTTGTTTCATTATTATTTTTCAGAGCTCATTAACTCTAAGATGCTGAAGTTGCAGGAAAACATAATGCCCCAGAACTGTATTCTCTGGGACTGGGACTGTATTACTGTACAGAGCTATTTTATTGCTAATACATTTCAATGATAATAACAATAACAGCATTGACAATTCATCAAGTTGGATGGATTGGGGCAAGACAAGGGACCAATTTTCGATGACGTCTGGCTGAACTTGTTTTCTGGGATTCATCAGCTTTTAACAAACCATTTCCTAGCACTAAATTTTCTGGCATGTGCTACAAGTAAAAATATTTCTTTATAGATAGTAGACACTTTATAAGAGCTTAGGGAATTAAACAAGGCAGAGAATATGTTCTTTCTACCTTTTTTGGCAAAACAATTCTAAAAATTACAGCTAAATTTAGAATATAATCAGTTGGCTCTTATTTGAAATTAATTTATGGAGAGATAATGCATTTTTTTTATTGTCTTCAGTGCTGTCTTGTGTTATCCATCTGAAAAGGATATAGATGACAATAAATGAGGGGCGTTATTGTCTGTAAATTCTTCCTTTGTAAATTATCACGGCCTATTCAGTAGATGCTTTCAATTGCTTTTAAAAACTAGCTTTGAAATCAAGCCTTTTCTGGCTTTTAAAACTGGTGAATTCCTTATGTTGCTTCTGCTTTAAATTATTTTAATTTTTAAAAGGTATATTGTTTCATTAATCTTTTTGGGATCTTATGTTCACTTAACTGTTATAAATGAGCTTTGTCTAACAAAAATGTGATGAATATTGCAATAAATAATTCTGTGTAGTCACATTTGTATAGTCTACAAAACTATATATTTACATTTTATTATGATTAAAGCTTTTCCCCCAACATTAACTCTATGAAATATGTTGGGTTGAGAGAGAACGAGAGTCACTCAGGGAGTTTCAATAGTTCACAGAGATTTGAACCTGGGTCCTTCCAATTCCCGGATCACCACACTCCCATACTACAGTCTCCTCTCTTTCTCCTCTGCATTTCCTTGCGTAGAACAAAATTATGAATTCCTCCTAAATACAACTGGCCAGTATTCTTAGAAATCCCCCAAACACTAAAGCAGTTTCAGAAAAGCTGCATTTTGGATTTCATCTAGTATATTAAAAGAATCTGTCCAGGTCAGTTTAACTGGTTTGGAAGTTAACCAAATCGAGTGCATATCTTTATTTGAACTATCATAAAATTCCAAGCAGTTTGGGATGATTGGGTAACAAGCACAAGGAACTATAGATAGACCTTGATTTACGACAGTTCATTCAGCAAGTGTTCAGAATTAGGCTGATACTAAAAGAAGGGATTTATCATTGGTGCCCAAAGTTACAGCTGTTGCTGCACCCCTGCAGTCGTGTGATCAAAATTCATCCACTTGGCAGCCCACCCTCATTTACAACCACAGGGGTGCTTCAACTCTTCCCCCATCTATCCCTCCCCATCTATATTATTTGGTCCCTGCATTCACGATCCCTGCCAAACCTAGCTGACATTTGACACCTTCTTGTTCCTGCTCCTGGCAGAGCATGCTTAGCCTGGCTCTTCGCAAAGAAGTTGCTGGCCACATGAGGGTTTTTTTTCCCTCAAGTTGCTGATGGCAGTTTCCTCATAAGACCTGGGAAAGATAGGCTTATGTGGTCAGCAAGTGCCTCATAAAGGACTCATGCCTCATCAGCAGTGGGAACAAGGGGAAGGTCAGCTGGGACAGTGAAGCTGGGGCAGGGAGCACAGGGCAACAGGGATCTCAGAGCACAGAGTGCCAGAGATCTTGAGCAAGCAGAGGGTGGCAGGAATCTCGGAGTGCCGAATGACAAAGGTGACTTTGGCTGGATCTGGGCTGGGGTGTCTTCGGCTTCACACCACTCTGCTGGGCCAGACTGGGGCTGTGCTTCGTGATGTGCTGCACTGCAGCTCAGGGGCTTCTTGCAATCCCAGAGCCCTGGTGCACCAAGAAACTCTTTTGCGCTGGACTGTTGGGCCAGGTTGGGACTGTGATTTTGAGCTTCAGGGAGATTCGGGCTTCTTGTAGCCCCAGAGTACAGCACACCTGGAAGCTTTTGAGCGGCAATATGTCAGTCAGCCCCTGAGCCATGAGGTTCTGGGACCGCTTGCTGCCCCTCAAGGCAAGATAGAGGGTTTTCAAGAGGCCAGAGTTGTGGAAGAAGGTAGGTGGGTGGATGGAGTTGAAAAGGACGCAGTTCCCTACCTTTCCAGGGTTTGGGATGGGAGGCACCAAGACTGAGAATGATTTCGATGGGGATGAGTACTTAAATAATAACTTGTTATTCTTGGTTAATGACAGCAGGATTGCTGGCACTAAGTGATGCAGTCACATGACATCATGCTTTATGACTGCATAACTTAACAATAGAAATTTTGAACCCAATTATGGCCACAGGTCAAGACCTATCTGTATGAATATACATCAAAAGTAGCATCTAAATTGAATCTGAACTGATAAATCAAGTCATTTGACCTGTTCCTCTTCTGTTTAATCTTTATTTGATTTACTATACGGCATTCATTCAATTGTCTTCTTTTTTTGTACCTAAAGCATGTTTTGCTGTATTTTTTGCCTCTTTATTACAGATATAGATGAATGTAGATTGAACAATGGTGGCTGTGACCACATCTGCAGGAACACAGTGGGCAGTTTTGAATGCAGTTGTAAAAAGGGATACAAATTGCTTATCAATGAAAGGACGTGCCAAGGTAAAGTCTTCTCATATCTTGCTGGAAATAATAACGAAGCAGTTATTTAAATATGGTGATAGAGCTTAGTCACATACGAAGCACTCTCAATTTAATTTCTTTTTTGATAGTCGGCATAAGAAATCTATATTTATGAGGCTCGGACTTCAATGTTTCATAGCTTTGACTTTGCTATTTGCTATTTTATATAATAGCAATGTAAGAATATTAGATTGGCCCTACTGGATCAGATCAATGCTCATCTTAGTTCAGTATTTTGTTTTTACAATAGCCAACCTGATTCCTTTAGTGTGTTCACAAACAGGAGATTTCTGCTGTTGTTCCATTACAATTTATTATTTAGTGATAGAGTGCTCTCAATCTGGAGGTATCTCTGAAACTTTATAGACTTGTTATGATAATGTCCTCTTCCAAATATTTATCTATTCTCATAAAAGCCATCCACGATAGTAAATTTCCTAATTTCATAGGGAACTTATGTTTTGTGTAAAAAAGTGCTCTTTTAAGTCTGTTCTAAATTTACTTCTAATTGGCTTCAATGGGTGACCCCTGAAACCAGTATTTTGAAAATGCTATCCATCTTCTCCATGCCATATATAACTTTATGGACCTTGGTCGTGTCCTTTTCAATCATTATTTTTCCAGTCTAAAGAATCTTAAATATGTTTGTCTTTTCTCATAGGGAAAATATTTGACCCTCCTGGTCCTTTTGGTTGAATAATGGTTAACAATGTTGGCAGTTTTATTTTCATTCTCATTCTTAATGAATGTCCCATGGAATTTGTCTTTTTCACAGTTGACACACACACACACACACTGAGTCAGTATTGCCATTACTCACTGTAACCCCAAGACTTTTTCCAGGTTAGTTAACAGACAGCACAGACTTCATCAGTGCATATGTAAAGTTAGGATTTTTTCCCCCTCAGCATACATCATTCGGGAATGATTATTCATTTATTCATATAATTATCCTTGGGAACCCTTCATAGCCACTTTTTTTTAACCATCCTGAATATTGGAAGTTTAGACATTTATTGTATATCCTTAAGTCAAGATCATTAATAAATAAAAAACACAGATCCCAGTATAGTCTTACAAGGCTTCCATGTCGTCGTCCCCATTGAGAAAATTGTCTGTTTATTCCAACATAAGCATCTTTTTCATTCCTTTGTCTAATGCTTTTGCTTGTTTTCTGGTTAAAATATAAATACCTTTTTAATGTTTCCCCCTTAATACTAATAACAACCACCCTCATCCTCTGTCTTTAAGGCATTAAGGAGATATTTTACCTTACTAATTTTTCTTTTCAGACCACATCCATATAGCTGTTGGGCCTTGCTCCCTTCCTGTCCCAGAGCCAGCGGCAAATGGTGCTGCCCCTATATTTTGCTTGCCCCACAATACACTTTCATCATGAATCGGTCCATGCTGCATTGCTGTCCTGAGAGCTTTCAAATGCAACACTCTAAAAGTCATGAGGATGGTTCCCTCAGTTGAAATTCCATCCCTTTCCATTGTCATCTATCATGTGAAAAGCCTCTTACACTTGGCATGCACAATACTTTAGTTACTCTACGTAGCTGCAATTTTTAATCAATTGTTGATTGACTGAAGTTTATTTTTTAAAAACCCTTTATATTTTAAAAATATTGACCACTAAATTCTGGCAAAATGTTAGAGCATTGTGTACTCAACAGAGTATAGGCAACATGTCCTTTGAATATTCCTTCTAGTGATGTTCCTTAAATCAGGCAGAAGCTATTCAGTTTCAAGGCTTTATAGTCTCAATGTTCATCAACATGGCCTTGCATTATTGCCTATATGCCATTGTAGCAGGATAAGAGGGGGAAAAGTTTCTAAAACAGAAGGCCGAAAGCCAAGCTTGGACTCCCTCAAGTGGATGATGAGATAGGAAGACATATACTTTGGATACAGATAGAGGGCTGCCTTCATGTTCTCACACAGGGCAAAGTGGTTGTATGAAAAATCACTAGATTTTTTCACCAGTTCTTTTTCAGAGGTTTATCATTTTGTAGTCAAAATGTGACTTGGCAGTTTCTCATTTGCACATACTGTATGCTCAGTGCAACAGCACTGATATTATACCCATTTGGTTTATAACATACTTTGTGCCTATCAAAGTTGCACATTAGGATTAAATTTAGGATTTAATCTCTTTGACCAGTTGCAAAACCACTGTTCCAAGGCATATATACTGTATTTAGGATACCTTGAAATTGGCTTTATTTGTTATGGCCCGAGCATAAATGTACCCAACCTCAATTATTAAAACCTCTCCATTACATGCCTCCATGATTTCTTTTACCACCTCAGGACTTTTAGAACTGTGATAAAATAGGCATTAATATAACCTACGGCTAATAGAGGTTTTAACCAGAAATTGCAATCAGTAATGGTTTTGGAACTTATTGTACCCTTATTTTTGAGCTGAGGGAGGGTCAAAGAAAAATCATGCTACCAAAGTGAAGAATTAATTGCTATTAGAATGACATTTCTTCCTAATGTTCTCCTAACCCTCAGCAATTTGGTACAGTTTCACACATTCTGGTTAGTAAAAAAGCAAAATAATCCTATTCTCCAGGCATGCTACCTATATATTTATTTGTTTATTCATACATTTTTATCCTACCTTTATTATTTTTATATATAATTCAAGGTAGTGAACAAGTACCTAGCACTCCTTCCTCCTATTTTCCCCACAACAACCCTGTGAATTGGGTTGGGCTGAGAGAGAGTGACTGGCCCAAAATCACCCAGTCAGCTTTCATGTCTAAAGTGGGACTGTTTTAAAGTGTTTGTTTTTAGCCTGGTGTCGTAATCATGACCAAACTGGCTCTCATTTATTCAATGTAGCTTATGCTCTGTTTTCCTGTTCCCAGATATTGATGAATGCTCCTTTGATAGAACTTGTGACCACATCTGTGTAAATACACCCGGGAGTTTCCAGTGCCTGTGTCACAAAGGCTACATGCTGTATGGACTCACCCACTGTGGAGGTATCAGTGTGATAGATGGCGATGTATGGAACATTATCCCAGTCACTTTTTTGGTACCTCTTTTGTGAATCTTCATCCTGCTGCCTCTCCCAATGAGTAACACTCCTTTCTTCTTTTAGGTGGAGCCTAATACCTCTGACATCCAAAAATACTTAGTTCAGTTTGTTTGGTTTAGGTAGACCTGGAACGTGATTATGCACAATATATTTGGAGAACCATGTTACTCACAAATGTGTCTATTAAAAAAGCTTTGTGCTGCATAGTTAATATTTACAAATATAGTATTTATCATCAGAATACTTTGCTATTAGCCAGGATAGAAAAGTGGATAATAGATTATAAAATTTCAATAACAGATTTAGTAACAATTATGCAAATAGTGTTGGATGGGAGTAGTTGATCAGGTATTAGAGAAGACTTCAAGAAATTAGGCTGAGGCTATGTGTTCAGTTGAGGCATTTGCTATGCATATGGAGTAATATTCTATATTCAATGATCCAGGACTTCAACAAACTTCTTGGTATAAGATAAAGACAGAGCAAAGAAACTCTTGTTGACCTAGAGTTTTCTCAACAACTTCATGTAAAGGTTAGAAAACACAGGGGACAAATAGAATCTCAAAGTATGCCATAAGTCAGCTTTCCAGAAACCAAACAACAGTGCATAGCATGATTTTTGGGATCATTTAGTCAACTCCCTTACTGACTAAACATCTCAAAACACTGTGATCAATAGCCTGAAAGCTGCTGAGAAATCAGCACAACTAAATGCCTGCTATTTAGTCGTCAGAATAAATCATCTACTAACATGATGAATGAATTCCTTACTACAGCCAAAGATCATAAAATAGTCTACACGATCTGAAATATTCAGACAATAATACATACATAATAAAACAGACAATAACATAAAGTCAGTAAGAGATTATATACGACAGTTGGAGAAAAAGGTGGATTCCAGTTTTGTTAGGGTCGGTCCCCTTGTTATCTCTTGCCACAGTCAATGTACTGATGGGGAGAAAATTCTACATTTAACTCACAGCAGGCCTCCAATCTGCAAATGGGTAAAAAAGGTGAGAAGGAAAGGTGATAATTCATCTACTGTATAAATCCCTATAAAATTCATGGCATCACAGAACATGCCGACTGTTCCACTTTTCCTTGAGATACATGGTTAGATCTTATCAAAATAAAGTATATAACTCAATAACACGTAAAATCTTATTTATTTTGCCATGCCAATTCTCATTTATATGATTTATTCTTTATCAGATATTTGCAGAAATGGGGGGGGGAGCTGAAATGATAATGGTAAGTCTGGAAGGGAAGGCATTATTGACTTTGTCATCAGCTTAGATAGTTTTGAATAATTTTAAATAAATTAGGCAAATTAAGGATGATGAAATTATTACCACTGAGTACTGACTAAGTGGATGTGCCCCCCCTTCTAGCAACTAAATTGGCATTGCTGAAAGTCCTATAATGAATTAATTAGCATCAGATACGGTAACTATAGATCTGAAAGTTAAGAAAAAGTGTACCTTATTTCAGAGCTTATCAAGACTTTTCTAGATTATAACAGTTGACTAAACTACATAATTTTTTGGCTGCTCTAATGAGACATTTTTAAGGAAGCATGTTTCCCCTTTCCTGTTGTTAATGGAAGATTGTTGTCTACTACTCAAGCTAAAACTTTTCTCTCTGATTCTAAATTCAGAAGAAAGCATTTAGAAATTATTGGCTATTTCTCCTGTAACTGAAATTCTGTAGAGCTATGATTTATTTATACAGTGTAAACCATAATTGGCTGCATTCATACTACAGTACATGCATATTGCTAAGCCAGATATTAAGCCAAAATGTTACAGCATATTGGTTGGGTCTAGCTAGTATCTATTACACCTTCACAACCTTCAGCAAGCTTGAGAAATATGAAATAGCCTCTTTACTAATTAGCAAGGAGGAGGTGATATTCTGAATTTAAGACTCAACTTGGAGTAAGAGAAGCGAATTGCATAAAAGAGCAAGAGCCAAGCTGAAAAATGCCTTGACAAAGACATATGAGTCAGCACTTAGTGTATTCCAAAGAGCTGGGAGCAAAGTCGTGACCTGAATGTGCCACGTTGTGTGGGAATATGCTCTGGCAAAGCTTATAAGGAAAACTGAAATACTTGTATGCGAAGCTTTCAGAACAAAGTGGTCCTTTATGGGTTTTTTCTTTCTTTCTTCTGCTGTCGTTGTGTTGATGTGTATTTTCCTCTGTCAGACTTTTAGCACTGATTTCCATGGTTGTGAAATTATCTGCCGTAAAGGAGCAGGAAGGTTGAAAAAAGGATAGCATTGGCAGGCTGGTAACTGCAGCTGTTTTTTTGAACTTCAGATCTTGTGCCATTCTATTTTCTCTATTTTTCTCTGTTCTTCATTACATTTGATCTCAGGAGTGACATTTAAAGTGGCTAACTCATCACTGGTTGCCAATTCTTTTTCTTGGCAAAACCAAGGATGGCCACAGGTCAAATCGATTATGTACAACATGGTTTCTAAACCTTAACAACTTTAAGATGTGCAGACTTCAACTCCCATAATTCCTCAACCAACATGTGGTTGATATATCTTAAAGTTGCCCAGGCTGAGATCTACATTTTTAAAATGCTAACCACTACATTGATTAATAGGAACATGTTTTGGTTGTCAGTTAGTTGGTACTTCTCAAAACTTGTCAAAAGAACCCTGAATTGCCTTTAAAATATGCTTGTCATTCCTTCAGGTTTAATGTGCTCAAATGCTAAAAAAAAGGAAAAAAAAGGAAAAAAAGGGGAAAAAAGAAAGGACTTCTGAACCAGTAATTGTGGTATAGAAAAGTAAATATAAAATGTAAAGAAAAGGGAATGTATGATACAGTTTGCTTGAGATAGGAGGATTTTATAGAAAATATAGCTCCTGCAAGCAAAAAGGATAATAAGAATAACTTGTAGACTCACCAGATGCTAGGATGTTTCTATGTGGACACAGTTGCATGAGAAGGAAGAGCAGAAATATGTAATAGTGAGTTCATAGTTCTAAAGCCCTTGGATTAACTTGTACAACCTCTGAAAATATTACATTCTGATATTTTGATGACAAGATATATTGTCCAGTATTTCTGGGGGTCTTACAGTTGGGAAGGATACCCTAGATCGGGGTTGACAATCTGCGGCTCTGGAGCTGCATGCGGCTCTTTGGACCTTCTGTTGTGGCTCCCTGTCAGGTGATCCCACCACCGGCTGGCTCCTCCCCATCAATCTCGCTTGACTGTCGGGGTGACGGCGGGGGATGGAGCAGCGGCTGGAGCTGATTCTCCGGCGCCTCACTCTTGCTGGAACTTCTAGCCCTTGTTGGTGCTGGGCATGTCTTGCTCGCTTGCTCTCCAGCCCGAGACTGGTCCAAGCCAGCCATAGCTGACACTGGCCTCATTAACATGAGGGCTGGCTGGCTGGGAATGGGATCCGGGAGGACAGGATGACAGGAAGGGCTGGGTTCACAGAGCCCAGACACGGCTTTAAAAAGTGCACAGGGACTTTCACTGCCCGGAGGATGCTTTTAATGAAGGACAGGAGGAGCAGCTGCCATCACCGCCAAATGCAAGAAGGGAAGTTTTGGCGCTCCTGCACAGCACGGCCGGCTAATCTGAGCGTGCAGTGGCAGCAGTGGGAGGAGTCCTTGTTGCCACCTTGTGATCCCAGCCCAGGAGAGTATCCTGCTTGTGGGTGGGTGTGCACGCACGAGCGCATGCAAGATAGAGAGATGAGAGAAAGGGGAGAATTCCCTTTTCTCTCTCTCATCACTCCCTTGTGTGTACATGCATGTGAAAGATAGAGAGATGAGAGAGAGGAAAGGGGAGAATTCCCTTTCTCTCAACTTTCTATCTTGCACGCACACACATACATGAGGAAGAGATGAGAGAAAGAAAAGGGAATTCTCCCCTTTTCTCTCTCTCTCATTTCTGTACCTTGCGCACATGCACATGCACACACATAAGCAGGATACTCTCCCGGGCAAAGATCACCGGGCAGCAATGGCGACTTCTCCCACTGCCACCACTGCATGCTCAGAGTAGCCGGCCGAGCTGTGTGGGAGAGCCAGAACGCTTCCCTTCCTGCATTCGGCGGCGATGGCAGCTGTTCTTCCCTTCCTGAGCCGATACGAAGGGAACAGCGTATTGTAATGAGAGAGAGAGAGAAGAGGGAGCGAGACAGAGAAATGAGAGAGAGCTGGAGGGAAAGAATGAGAGAGAGGAAAGAGAAACAAATGAGAGAGAGAGAGAGAGAGAGAGAGAGAGAGAGAGAGAGAGAGAGAGAGAGAAGGGGAAAGGGACAGAAATGAGAGAGAGCTGGAGAGAGAGAATGAGAGACGAAAGAAATAAATGAGAGAGAGAAGGGGGAGAGGGACAGAAATGAAAGCTGGAGGGACAGAAAGAGAGGGAAAGGAGAGGGAAACAAATGAAGAGAGAAGGAAGAGAAAAAAGAAAAAAAGAAAGAGGGAGAGGAAAAAAACATGAGGGAGAGAAAGAGAGAGAGAAATGGGAAAATGATGGAGGGAGAGAATGACAGGGAAATAAATGAAAGAAGGAGAAAAGGAAGGAAGGAAGAAAAAGAAAGAAGAGGGAGAGGGGCAGGAAAAAGAAAAAATCAGAAATGAGAGGGAAGGAGGGATAGAGAGAGAGAAACCCATTTCCCACAGAAAAAAATAGGAGCTGCAAAACCTGGGGGTGTCATGTGATTGGGTGGAAGTGGCATTGAGTTGGCCACACCCAGCCAGGTTTTCTGGCTCTCTATGTTTTCCTTTCTGTGGAAAACGGGTCCAAATGGCTCTTTGAGTGTTTAAGATTGCACACCCCTGGACTAGCCAAACCCAAAACCTGCAGCCGTTCTTCATATGGTTTAGTCTCCAGGCCTTTGATCATCTTAGCTGCTCTTCTTTGAACTTTTTCCAAAGTCTCAACATCTTTTTTTGTAGTATGGTGACCAAAATTGGTTGCAGTATTCCAGGTGTGGTCTTTAACTAGAGTTTTATAAAGTGACCTTAATCTTGGATAGGGGTAACTCTATCGTACAGAATTTCAGTGTCTGGTTCTCTTTCTTTGAATCTTTCCTTTATCATCTTTGAATTTTTTCCTATCTCTTCATTGAAATACCTTAGCATAGTAATTTCAGATAAAAATATCTTTCTGAGTTTGGAAATCTTTTAGTAGACTTCCTTTTTTTCTCTCTGTCAAGTTCCATCTATATCTTTACAGTCAGCTTTAGCCACATCTTTGCTGTTATAATTGAGCTCTTCCACTTCCGTGTGCCAGTAGTAAAGTCAATTTGAGTTCTGTGTACTCCATCTGCTGATGTCCACATACATAAGCAACTTTTGGTTGCTAAAAGACTGCATTAGTAATGAAGAAATCACTGAATTGGCAGAAACTATTAAATCATTCCACTTCATTTCTGTTTTCTAGGCCATACTGTCCAACTACATTTTCCTCTATACTGTTTCCAATTTTGGCATTCCAATCTCTAATCACAAGCAGCACATCTTGTTCAGCTTTTAAATGGAACATGACCATAAAACTCAACTTTTCTCTTCATCTGCATCAGTAGTTGAAGCACAAACTCAGATAAGGGTCATATTAAAGAATTGTCCATGAAATCTAATTGATGTTATACCAACTGCATCATACCCAAGAACTACTACAGCTACATCCTTTTTAACCATGAAACTATATTCTTTCTTTGTTTTTTCTGCCCTGAGTAGTAACACTGTGATCTTCTGACTGAAAGCACCCAATTCCAGTCCATTTCACACTGATGTCTAAAATATCAATGTTAATTGTTTCATTTTATTTTTGAGCTTTCCAGTGTTAATGCTTCTTAAATGTATATTCCACTATTATTATTATTATTTTTTTGCAGCTTTTACTTTTCTTTTCCTGCATGTCAACATCATCAGCAAAAAAATAAATAAATCCCAAAGGCTTTAATCTCACCGTCTTATAAACAGTATTTGTACTCTGAAAAATCCTCAGCTCTTCCTCAACAGCATATTGACAGTTATCCAACTTGAGGGACTTATTATCTGACTGGATGTTATCAGTTACTTTTTCTTGTCTATCCATGTGGTTTCCTTGGTAAAATAAACCATTGCCTTTTCCACACAATATGCAAATATGCTTAAAGTGATAACCCACCTCCAGCAACTTCCTATATTGCTGCTGTCCAAATAAATGTCTCCTTCCTTTAGCTGCAAAACTAGTAGGAACTTTGCCCTTCGGGTGACCCTGTTGGGATCATATATTCTTGGTATACATTCTAGTGTTCTTGTTCATTCTTCCCAGGAACATCCCTTCCCCACCACAATGAGGCACCAAAGCAGGATGTGGGAAGAGGCTAATGGACTGGTAGATAAATTATTAATTGGCTGGAACTGCTCTATTTCTTGTTTCAAAAGAAGTCGTCCCCCCCGGGTTTTTAATTTCATTCCAACTTCCAACTGTTGCAGGCCTTTCTATCCCACCATTTTGAAATGGGGCTTTCGTTTGGTTTTATATTGAAAGCTGAAATACGTTTATTGACTTGGCAGAAAGTAAGGCATTTACTCTCGATTTTCACATTTAAAACCATTAGCTGCAAATTGATGCTATTAATTAAAAAGAACAAAAGGTGCACTGTTATAATAATGGAATCAAAAGATTAAAAATAAAAAGAGTTCCAGTGCACTCAGATTAAATAGTTCAGTCTTTTATCATATTCAGGTTGCATTGGGTAAAAACTAAATTTGGCTATGCTCATTTTCAACAAATATAACAAGAAGAGAAATGCATATATGCATTGGGGAAAAAAATAACCCTCTGTTTCCCCCATGTTGTAGTTAAGTCATTTGAAGTAAAATCAATGAAGATGATAAAGAAATCAAAGTAGTCTCAAGATGCTGCACTCTTTTTCAAAAAGCCACTGATCTCTCTCAAATGACAAGTCATTTGTCTGGATTCCTTTAAGGAACTCTTCCTACAGTGCAGCCTCAGAAGTGCAGCAAAACCTTTCTCCTCTTGGTCGCCATGCACTGCAGTGTTTAATCTGAAGGTTTAATGAACTGCTTAGATCCATTCACTGAGGGAGGGTTTTTATGAAATGGTCCAGTAGGCAGGCCTTCTGTGCAAAGAGCTGCTGTGTACAGAATGCTGTTAGCAGCAGGAATACAGGACTGATTACGCAGCTCTATGCGCTGTGTTCCCCTCTGAGACCTGAAATCAGACCAAGTCGAGCAAGGAAAACAGACACAGAAACATATTTTGCAAGCAACACAAAATACCGAGATTTGTCATCACGAACCTGGATTGCTCATTCTTAAAAATAAGGTACCAAAACGTTCTTAACAGCCATATTCAAAATATAAGCAGCAGGATTTTAAAACAATAAAGTAACCCTATTGCAAATCTGATTTTTCATCCAGAAGGAGTGTCAGCTTTTTTTTTAATAGCATATTTAAATATGGTATGTACTATTATTAACAATTATATACACTATGAAACTTTTATATTTAACAATTGGCTGCTTTTCTTTTATGATAAGAAGTCAATGTTCAATGAGGTTAAAATGGAAAAAAAATATTAATCAATACTAATTAGTACTACAACAGAGAAATAAGAGGAATCCATAAAAAATGCTTCAGATGGGAGCCATTTTCCTGAATGAAAGGATTCCCCCTCCTCAGAGTTACTGCAGGGGCAGCCTGAGGGGCAATGCCATTCGGGAATAATAAAGTTAAAGTATTCCCAACATAATCTACATTTTACTCACATACATAAATACAGTTGCTGCTAAGTTTTAAAGCAAAAGGGGAGCCATAACTAATTCACACTGGAAAGAAAAGCTGCAATTTATCACTATAATCTATCTGGGTCTCTCAATTCCTCAAAGCTCTTACATCCTCCAATTACAATATATTTTGATACTCAAAAGATAATATTAAATAGATCACTGTATATCACTATAAAGCCACAGTATGTTGAGGGAGAAGGAAATTTCTGATCTCCCCAGCATTTGTTCAAATAACATGTTTCTGAAACTTTAAAACAATTACTTAAGATAGTAATAACTAGAAATAGTCTCAATCTAATTAAGCTATTTGTCTTCTACTAAATAGTTCTACTACTTTTTTATTAAAATAAAATAAAAACTGCATTGTCAGATTTTAACCTCAATCTTTGCATTATACATAAAGTATTATTATGACAGAAGGTTTAAAGTTATTTTAATAACTATTGAAAGTTTTTTTTATGAAAATGAGACCAACTGTCCTAAATTCAATTAAGGCAGATATTAAAAATCACTCATTTCAGAATCTGAAATCCACAATATGAATCTAGATATTGAACAGGAGATTTTCTCCCTGATTTTGGAATGGTGAGACCAGCTTGGTTTGACATGCTGGCTTAATAAATGAATTAATGTCTATATTTCTTTGCAATCATGCTATCCTAATACTCTGGGTTTATTTATAGTTTTTAGATTGTTGTACATAGATATTAATATATTTTAGGTTACTCCAATTAAGTAATATGCAGCTTTAGGGAACTAGAAAGGCAAAGAAAGTTGACAAGTGTCCACATGACATTTTCTGGGAGAGGGACTCTGAATCATGTATATGATTGAACTAAGTATATACATATATGAGAGAGAGTATTTTCCAGTCTTTATAGTTTTAAATACTGAAATAATAGCACCATCCTTACAACAGAAATAAAATAGGCTTTGCTTCTGTCAGCAAAGGAAACTACCATTTAGTCAACTGTAATTTTGATGCATAAATAATAAAACAAGTATCTGATGACATGTACATGCCTATCTCCTTATTACAAAATTCACTTGTAAAGTAAAAAAAAAAACAGAATGAAAAGGTGTTTTAATGAGTAGGATAAGTGTTAATAGACTTGACATACAAGGTCCATGTAATATCACCCCTTACTTGCAATTCTCTGAGTGACCACTGGTGGGGAGTGGGTGAGTTGGGGAACTCTGAAGTTTAGCTCTGCTTCCAGTTCTAATGATATGAAAATTAACTAAAAAAATACCTTTCACTTTCTATGATTTGGAACAAAAGGACACAGAATAAAATATAGAGTTCTTACTATGAATCAGGGAGACTTAACAAGCCTATATTTACTTCATTTTCATCCAATTACCAAAAACAAGTGGTGCCTTTTCGGGTCTCAATCATGCTAGTTCCTGTCAGTAGGAATGGTTTCAATCTGTCTTTGAACACAGATTAATGCCTTGGTAAAACTTGTCTAAACACAGCACAATTAACTCATCTTGCACACATGGATGAAGAACGTCAGTCTGAAGAAACAAATTCGTATGGCTGAGCCTAGGATGAAAATAGCCTACCTTGGCTCTTTGTGGCAAGTTCATCATGGTGTCTGCCTTGAAGTCATTTTTGTTCTTTCGGCATAGAACAGCTGTGATGATAAGGATGATGACTGTAACAACTGCTATGGGAGCCAACACTGCTGCAATGATCCATAAATTGTTGGGTGGGTTTTTAACTACAGCTGCATACATCAGGAGAAAAGGAAAGAAATAAACTTATAAAGTTTACTTGTAATGAATCAGAGCAATGATTCATTTGACTGAATAAATTTTTCTCTAGCCTTCTCCATCAATCTAAAATCCTTCCAGATGAACTGGGACTGCAATTCTTGGTGCTAGTCTCACAATGCAACAGGGGAATGTCAGTTTAGAAAAGGGTAGTCTATTTGTTCAGTCAATTTTTTTCCCTACTTCTCCTATGTTAACTGAAAACCTCTTCTGACAGAAGGTTTTCCCTAAGCATGCCAACTATGCTATATCACAAAGAAATAGATTGCCCCCACACACAATTATATTCAACAGCATCAATTTTATTTAGACATTTATACAAAAAAAGCATAGGACTACGACATTATAAATATAGAACATATTACAAGAATGTGTGCATATGAGTCTTCTATTGTTAGAGGCTACCAATCTAATGTAATTTTTAAATTAAAATCTCTCTGCTGTTGTAAATTCATTAAATCATTAATGTAATGATTTATTAATGACTTAATCATTAATTTTAATGATTAAATCATTAATCTTTAACATTTTAATGATAATAATTAATCGTTATTCATGAAATAAAATCATTTATGGCATAGTATTAATTCTGCCCAGAGTAGCAGTTGTTGCTGCTTCAACATGAAGATATCTGACAAATAAGCAACCAGTCTGAAACTGCTCTTAGCACCTAAAAATGGGGAATATTGTACACTGATATTCAAACATACCTTCTTTTGAACTTTTTGAAGTGGTCAAAAAGTCTATAAAAATGAGTTTTACTACGGTACTACGTTTTTCTTTCACTATTTTTAAAGATATCTCTTGAAACAAATGAAGTTAGTCTGTTGCAAGAGAAAAGCAATGTTATCCATTATTAGAACAATTTTACATCCTCCACTGTTATTAATATATCCTCCACTGTTATTAATATGACTTCTAAAGGCAACGCAACATTATATATGTATGTTGGTATGGCCAAAATTGACTGTAAAATCCATCTTTTAGGACCTAAACTGAAATGCATGAAGGAGCGGTACAAGAGTCTTGGCTCCATATCAGACGAGCATTCCTCGAAGTTTGGATAAGAACTAAACAACAAAATTACATGGAAATACCAGCCTGGTTATCGACATTGGAGATGTTTGTACACCGAAATTTTATTAACTTGGGAAACGTAGTTTCATACAGGGATATTTTAAATGAAAGAGGAGAAATAAAATCTAGGGAAGAATTGCAAGGGGAAGGAATATAATTGGAATGGTGGGCATATTTACAAGTGCAATCTCGCTATACGAAACATAAGGAATGGGGCATTAAGATAAAATTAACAGAATTAGATAAAATCGTATTAGGAACAAAAGAGAAGATGAATTAAAAATATAGCAAAACCTACTGGAATATGACATGGCAGAAGAACATGTTAGTTTGGAGCAAAAATGTTGGCTATAGTATCGAATTAGATAAATGACAAGAACTATGGGAGAGAAATAGAAAACTAAAATTAGCAACCACATATAAAGAAAACCTATACAAGATGTTTTATAGGTGGCACCTCCCACCCATAAGACTAGCAAAAATGAATAAAAATCTATCTCCGCAGTGCTGGAGATGCAACCTAGCGCTAGGAACATTCTATCACATGTGGCTAGGAAATTTTGGTGGCAGATAAAGAGATGGTTGGAAGAGCTGCTAGAACAAAATATAGAATTAAAGCCAGAACTATTCTTATTAGGGGTCACAAAAGAGATATATATCTAATCTTGCACATTTTAATGGCAGCAACAGTGGTCTTTGCGCAAAACTGAAAGAATAAAGACATCCCCCATGAAAAAGAAATAATAAAAAAAAAATCTGACTTGTGCAGAAATGGACAGGCTGACCTTAGAACTCAAAAACAAGGATGAGAGAATATTATTAAATCTGGAATAAAATGTATCTATGGCTGGAAAGGAGAGGAAAACGTTGGGACCGAAAGTACAGATGAATTGGAGTTGGAAAATTGAAAAATATCATATTAGAACTGTACGATAAGTAGGAACTGTACTTGTGGTTACGTTTAACAACACGCACGGAAAAAAGGTAATAATGTAGTGATTTTACAGCAAACTGGATTTATATGTTTGAATCATGAATGAACCTACATATCTATATACTGTGTATTAACTGTATCAGTTGCTAGGACAAAATTTTTATGTTGCGTAAGAATTGTATTTGGCATTAGGTCAGAATCTATGGAAATGACAAAGCTAGAAAAGTTGCACTATGTCCAATATTTTTAAATGTTTATTCAATTAAAAAAATTATAAAAGATTTCATACTGGAAAATTATGTGTATAATATAATATGTTCACCTTGCTTATTTTTTAGGTTTGGAGTAATTCATTCAGTGTTTACAAATTTGCTTTTGTGGACAAGTGGTATATTAGCTGAATCAAAGCATCAACTTAATGAACACAAGGAAAGGTTAATTACTCTTGGATTTGGAAACATATCAATAGGTGAGAAATAGTCTTAGTACATTTGGGAAAGTGTTTCTATCTAGTATCTTAACTGACTTATAACTAGGAATTTTAGAAAGTAGGTTGAAGTTGGATCATTGCACTCAATATCTTAATTGTGTCATTTTTTCCTTACTGTTTCCTAGAACAATAGAATTCTGCAGCAGAGGAAGAAACAGAGTTGAATAATTTGGGGGTCATATTTTGCATGATGTTGAAAAGTATAAATGGGAGCAGGAGAAGAACCATTTCTACTCCACCTTTAAACAGTAGAAAAAGGAAAACCCAATCCTAAACTCCTGCTGCCAATTTTTGATGCCAAGATTACTGACACCTGGCTCTGGATCCTGGGCAAATTTCTAAATACCTGCCCATCCTTAATTTTTTGGATAGTGAGGGGGAGAAATTTTCTATCAAACATTTTGCAGCTTCATTTTGGCAGCCTGACTCATACAATCCAGGAGCTGGAGATTTGTTTTCAGGTTCACAATTCTGCGGGATTCATAGTTTTAGATATCCAATTCCTTGCTCCTGATATGGGTTCCTGCTATTTGCTCTTTAATGGGAATTCATTGTATGTGTACAATAAAGAGAAACCCACTGAATAGAGTGGGACTTGTTCCTAGAAAATGGTGGAGAAAAAGGTAGCCATCCCCTTTGACATGTAAGTTTTACACTAAATTAATTTTAATAAGTGTGTCAAGTGCCGTATTTTTCAGAGTATAAGATGCATAAGTATAAAAGAGGGTGAAAACTTGGGTGTGTTTTATACACCGAATGTAGTCCCACCCAGCCATTTGACCTCTGCCTCCCAACAATTTACTTCCTTGCAGCAAACAGCACAGAGCCTGATTAGCAGAAGCAACTAATTATCGGCCTCCCAACTATCAGATGATTCAGGCAGCAGGCAGGCAGCATGTGCTAAAAACTGAAAGTGAAACTAAAACTGCAAGAAGGCAAATTGCTGGGAGGCAGAGGCAGATTTTAATTTTCTTATGCTAATCAGACTGTGCTGAAACTGGCTGTTTGTTGTTTGCTACAAAGAGGTAAGTCAATAACTATAAATGCCTATAGAATGTTCAAATTATTAGACTTATTTTTTAAAATCTGCTTTATTATTGTTCTAGACAACTTAACAAAATGAAGAAGCTTTTTAAAATAAATATTTGATCTGAAGAGGCCCACTGCTATTGTATCTTCTTTTAAATAGCAGAGAATAATCTATACTTCCAGAAAGCCACATCAATTTTAACAGGTTCTGTACAAGTATATTCTGAAATGTAACAGTGTCCTGTTGTAGTATTAAGATAAGGCAGCTATGTTAGACCTTGACTTAGTCATGTTTGGAGTAGATCTATTTAAATAATTGGGAAAGTGTGACTACATTTGAGAAAGCTTTCTGGCATTAATATACTGCCATAATTTACATTTCTCCAATTCTTTGCTATTTCTATGGGTCAGGCACACATGCACAGAAATATTTAGGAAACAGTGTATATAATTTGTACTGTTTGCTGTGAGGCAAATTGCTGTGAGGCAGAGGCAGATTTTTTTTCTTGTTTTCTTCCCCAAAAACTAGGTGGTCTTATACTTTGGAGCATCTTATACTCTGAAAAATACAGTAGTTTTAGCCCCAAACAACCCTATGGTTATTTGAGTGAAAACTAGACTAACATCTAATAGAGGTCCTCTTCATTTAGTGACCACAATTAGGACTGGCAACTTGGTCATTAAATAAAATGGTTGCTCTGAAATGAAACTGTGACTGTGCTCATGATCTTACTTCAGCTTTCATTTGCCTTATAAACCTGCAAAAGTGTGAAGGTTGGTTGCAAAGTTACTTTTTCATCACCATCACAACTGCAAACGTTTATAAATAAGGCAGTCATTAAACAAGGCTCACTTGTATTCACAGGGTACTTTAAATCCCAGCTCATGTTAGGTGACCTCAACTACTAAAAACTCAATTATGTGAGAAGCAGAATGGAATTATAAAAAAAACAAATCTTCCACCGAAGCATGAAGAACTTACTGGTGCTCCTGGATTGCCTCTTTCTCCAGGGATTCCAGCTTTTCCCTGTGTAAACACAAAGAAGGTAATGTGTCGATTCTATTTCAAGAATATTTTCAGAATTAATGCCTTAAATATGAATGCTAAAAAAAATGTCACATACAATGAGACCAGGAATGCCTTTTTTCCCAGCATCACCAACTTCTCCCTGGGAAAAAGAAGCAATAGGGCTATTTTAATGTACATTGTATTCAAAAATGACAATTTTTCTTCTAAATTCCAAATCATTGACATTCTTTTCAGTGCGAATTATTGGAAAATCTGTCATCAACCACAGGCACTAATGCAGGTACTATTTATTCATTTTTATACCACTTCCTAGAAAAAATGTCAAAGCAAGTCACTAAAAATAAACTATCACTTGGTCAACATTAAAATGAGGTCAGCCTTTATCTTAGTCTGGATGATGCAAATGAAGACACTATAAGACACCAAGGAGGAAATGGCAAAACATATAACCCAGAGGCAAAAAGTCTAGTTCCCAATAACAGGAAGGTTATATGGTACTGTACTTCATGCATCTAACAGCATCATGGGTCATTTTCTGGGGCAAAGGTAAAATAGTTAAGTTTACCTTAATACCTTCTGTCCCTTGTTCTCCCAGAGGACCATCTTGGCCTCGTGGTCCCTGACGAATTAAAACAAAAAACAGTCAGGAATGATGCAACTGTTCATGCGTATGCATCTAAGGATTCATAAGACAAAATTCAAGCACAAAATCTGCAACTTCTGCCATGGTAATTCACAGATTTGGAGCCAAATGAGGACATTATATATATTTTTTCCTATCACTTACTACATATTTTCCCACACATGCATGCAGAATTCATTGGGGATATTTAAAAAAATGTAAGAGATAATAAACATCCTCAGTCACCACCTTTGAATAAAACCATGAGAAATCTGTCTCTGCAATTTTTGTCAACCCCTATTATTTTCCTTTTTTTCTTGTCCATTACTTTTCTGTTTGACCCATGGACATAATCACCTTAAGTTCTGCCCTCCAAGATAGAAATTGCTAGAGTGCAATTCACTTCTAGAAGTTCACAATTAATTCTTCAAACTATTTCTCAAGATCTTTTGTTTTTCCAATAAGTACACTCCAACGTGATTGATTTTCCACAGCCTTAGCTACCTTAACTCTGTAAGGGAAGAGGGATGGGTCATACATAAATTATCAATTTGGAAGTGAGTGAAGAAATGGCAAACTAGATGTCTCCACAGGATAGGAAATGAAATGTGGCCAGAAGTGACAGACCCAATGACAAGCCCAGTCTAACGGAATCTCTCCAGATAATTGCCCAATTATGCTCAGTAATTCCTTGCAAGGAGACCATAGCCAGTGGGTTCCCATGGATTTCAGTGCCAGAAGATGAAGAAAGTCATTAAGCTCTCAACCACACTTTTAAGAAAATTTGATTCATTAATCCTTGTATTTAAAGTTGAAAGAGAAATTCAAAGTAACAAATATGAAAAACCATCTTGTGAGTTAATCTTTGTTCTAATACAAAGGACAAAGTAATTAATAGCTTAAAGAATGTAAAGAAGTTGAAATAAATGGCAAAAAATATAAGAAGGTCTTAATTTAAGAAAGTTGCAAATGAATTCAGGGACCAGACAATTTTGGAATATTAGAACTTTGCTAAAGGGTTTGGGAAATAATAAAACAGTATTTTTATGGGAATATAAATTGCCCAGTTTATTGAAAAATAAATTATAAAACCTGGAGTTTTTGCAATTTTAGAAATAAAGCACTACAGGAAAATAACAATTAAAAGCAGGAGGAAGAAGGAAGGGGAAAAAAGAGACAAGCATGTTTTTTGTGGCTCCTATAAGGACAGAAAATGCTATAATATCTAGACATTTCAGGAGATTTTTGAAGAATGGGGTCAGAAAGTAATACCGTGTTTTCCCGAAAATACGACCTGTCCCGATATTAAGCCCAATTGGGCTTTTCGGCACATGGGCTAAAATAAGCCCCCCCA
>JANHFT010003836.1:278314-296240 GCA_032467955.1 Pseudoxenodon macrops
CTCTTTTTGACTCGTGCAGTGTACAGGTCCTCAATGGAAGGCAGGTTGGCAGTAATTATTTTTTTCTGCAGTTCTGAAGTTCTGATCTGGTCTTTGGATCTTGTAGATGAGTTTATTAATGTCACATTCTCTTTCCGATAATAATGATTTACCATGAAATGAGTTCCAAATCTTGCAGAGCATATGGAAGATTTTGTCTTCCATAGACAAATGATATTTTCCAATCCAGTTCTTCAGGTCTTCCAATGTGCATCTATTTCTGCTCTAATTTATTCTGTGCACTTTGCTGCTTGTTGTTCTTTTTTGTTCTTTCCTTTAATCTTTCCCAGCATTATAGATTTCTCAAGAGAGCTAAATCTTCCAATAATGTATCCAAAATATAATTTCAGGCTGCTCACTTGTCCAGCAGTGAAAACTCTGGATTGATTTGTTGTTTACATGGCAATCCAGAGTCTCAAAATTTTTTTGCAACTCCAAAGTTTAAAAGGACAATACTCTTTCTATTCTTCACAGTCCAATGTGCTTCCATAGGGAAGTGTCATAGGGAAAACCATTGCTATAATATATCCTGGCATCAGAATATATTTTCCTCATTGCTATTCTACAAACTGCTAGTTAGAGGTATATTTCTTTATTCCCCCTTCCCTTCAAATTCCTCGAGGCAACTCTGGAGATTATAAAAATCTTTTTATGATGCATTATACAACATGTATATAATACATTGCACTTTAAAATAAATTTACCGGCTGCTTTTCTTTTCTCGTATCTTCCTGACCATTTTACCCAATAATGCAGAGGATTATGAACAGCTGGTAGAAGACATTGTCCGAGATGGCAGACTCTATGCATCTGAAAATCATCAGGAAATATTGAAGGCAAGGCCAATTTTTATTTTACTGATAAGGATTTGAGTCACTGGTATCCTTTAGCATCCATATGCTTATGTGCATTATGTTCTATACATCTCAGAGTTAAAACGTATTTGAAAGTGGGACTAAGAATTTAGAGAGCTCCTTGTAATGTGAGGAGAAATATAAACTGTTAGCATAAAAGCCAAAAAGCATTTTGCTGAATGTACATTTTAGAAAATGGCTTTTAGTTAGTCTTCCCCCTACCTCTTTTTTCCCCCAGATACAGCTGAAGGAGGTTTGAATGCAAATCCACATTAAATTGTGTGAGGAGGGGTTTTAATGATTTCCTTCCTACTCCAGCTTTTTGCCAGAAATTGTTCCTTTCCCTTTGGGGAAATAGTAGCTCGAGTAATTGAAGAAGTTATAGAAATACCTCTGTTTTTACTTAATTTAAAATATAACAGAAGGTACACTTGTAATAATGGCATTGCACTTATGCTTAACATATGTAGCTGACTCTTCTCTCTCCCCCTCCCCAATATACTGGTGGAAAAACATAAGGTTGGGGGATGTGGCAATTTGTCTCTTTACACACAGTTTGAAACCATATTTTTCAAACAGAATGAAAATACTTTCTATTCAGAATGAAAATATTTTCTTTCAGAAAACTTGTCATTCAGCTATGCTTTTCAAGCTTATCACCAGAGCTCACGATTGAGGAGTGTATATATCTGCATTTAGAATAAATTTGCAAAGCTTGCATGGAGATCAGGAAAATTAGCTAGTTAATATATAATTAAAATAATTCATAGGATTATTCTCTACACTCATGGTTGTGGACAAAAAAAAAAGATATACATTGAGAAAAATTGAAAAAGTGGGGAGCAAATTAATTTTGTATTCTTGGACCTGATAGAAACTCAAAATACCTTAGCATAAAACAAACACAATATATGCTCCCCTAAGCTGGCTACAACTTGTAAAACATACAAGGCAGCACAGCAAGTCACAAAACATGTCAAAAACCAGTCCACTGCTGCCACATCAAAGTAATTGTAAGAATGACCCCTGAATTAATTTATTAATACTAGCAGATATAGGGACAATCTATGTACTACAGAGGAACAGATGGAGTCTATTATCTCCCATATTTCTCCCCAATAATATGTTATTAAAGAAATGTGTGCCATAGTATTGTCACATAATGATTCTATATTTTTTCTAGCTACACTATTAGACATGGATTAATAGTGTTGTAGCTCTCTATAACATAGAGTATGGGTTTGGATGGATTCCATAGATTTTCTTGCTGCTTGGTTTGGAATGATTTGATGTATATAAAACAATCTGTTGGATTAGTGATTCCACTATTGATTTCATTTTCAATCTTGCTAGTTATATAGCAAAGGTAGTACCGGTTAGACTGGATATCTGTTTGTCAAAGATTCTATGGACTGTTACAATTCTTGTGGTTACATCTAAAGTTGTCTTTTTTTTCCTTGCAGGACAAGAAGTTAATCAAGGCTTTCTTTGATGTGTTAGCTCATCCACAAAACTACTTTAAATACACAGAAAAACATAAGGAAATGCTGCCACGCTCTTTCATCAAACTCCTCCGCTCCAAAGTTTCAAGTTTTCTTAGACCTTACAAATAGCCTCATATTTTCACCAACCTTCCAGGTTTCTCGACTGCCAAGAAAACTTTTTTTCTTATGCTTATTGTTACTTTTCGGTGAATTTTTTCTACAAATAGAAACCTGCCATCTTCACTATGCAGATGCATCTAACACCTGGACATTCCTTGGCTTTTCTTCGAATCAAATTTCCTGATGATTTGGCCATGGAAGGAACAGCTAGCCACAAGGAACTAAATCCCCTCCCTTGTGTCTCCATACTGAAGTCTCAGCCTGTTGAAATCACCCATTTCACTAAGTGACACACACTTCACAAACGTCCTCTGCTGGGACTCATATCTCCCAGTCCAGCTTTCTCACATATATGCCATTATATGTGGCTCCTTGTGCTACCAGGCAGCTGCGAAAGAGGCTGCTGGGGTACATTTCTCTGCATGAACTCTTTCTAAAAAGAAGTACTTCTGCTATCATAAGATGCCTCTGCTTCTGGGACACCAATGAAATGGGAAGACTCTGAGCAACTGCTAAGCAATGGAATTGATTCAGCTGAACACTTTTGTAAAGAACTGAGAGTAATGGACACCTGGAATGTGGAAGGTTCTGCCTTATTTATCAGACTGTTATGTTTTTAATTGAAAAATGAATCACACAGTCTTGCAGAGAGGATCAAATAAGATACATGGGGGAGGTGATACGATGGATACAGATCATACAATAAAAAGGTGTATCACCGAAATGTGAAAGGAAATTGCCCTTGTTGGGAATGGCAAGTGTGGTGACTAGAAGAGCATCATTTCATGATGGATTTTGGTGTTGAAAGCCTAGCCTAGCCACCTACTCATACAGAATAATGTCTGGAAAGAGGGAAGGGGGATAAGGGAGCACAAGGTGGGGAAAAGTGAGATTTTCTGATAAGATTTCCCCCCACAGACATTTGTGCTGAGAGATCAGACTTCTTGTAAGCTCTGCCAAAGAGTAACTCAGTGATAAGAAAGCAAGTGGTGTGAAGGGCAGGAATAAGTGAATGTGCACTAGGATGCTCCTTCCTACCTTTTTCATATTATTAAGTGCAATCATTTTGAGTTGTCTTTATATTATTTAGAAGGTTTTTTTCTACTAGAAACTACAATATTTATACCTGCCTGAGAAAAGAGGATGTTTGTGTACAAGAAACAGAAAAGAATCCAAACATGGAATTGGGAGAATGGTGACTAAATGTAACTACATTTTCAGCCCTTGGAATTTTATTCACTACAGTAAACTCCAACATAACTCCTGAAGATAAGAGTTTGTGTATGTGAAATTATGCTTTGACAACAAGCAGCTCCTAAAAGTCAATTCAATTTAAATATTATCAAAGGCATCTTTAAAGAATATATCAAGAATCATATACTGGAATCTGTCCCCATATTAAAACTCTTTTAACACATTCACCGTGGTACTTAATCTCACTCTTTCTGAAATTTAGCTTTGTACAGGTAGAAGAATGTTTGGTTCTAACATACTATACAGAGATCACTAGGTTCTCTTTCTGATGCTCCAATAAGCTGCAGGGTCTGTAAATGGGTCTGGGGTCTTTTGGGAAGTCATAACTTTTAATTTAAGGTTTTTTTTCCTTCCTAAGTAAAAATAATGTAACTATGATTTTTAGTGAGGAGGGAAATGTTTTCTGCACCAACTCAGAGGTACTCTTGTTTTCTCATGCTACAAAGCTGAATCCTGCAGTGAATTTGTTTTTTAGAGTAGCTCTTGTTGATATGAAATCATGTTGAGTGTTTCTTCCTTATCCATTTCAAATTATAGAAACTGACAGGGCAAGCCAGCCTATATAAAGAGACCAAACCCCACTCCCTTCTAGCACTAAGGATGAAATGTCTGCCAGCAAACAACCAAGCTCAGAGAGCATTAAGAACTCCGCAGTTACATAAACTGTCAGTCAAGCATTGATTCATACTCAAGTGCCAATGCTAATGCTGAAAAGCAGTCTTAAATCTAAATTAGCAATCAGAATTATGGAAAGTGGTATGTAATTATAATCAGTTCATATACAATACTGTCAATTTTCACCAGTATTGCGTGCTATGGATTTTCTACTTCTTATTTTTAACTTGATCCAGAATCAAGAAATAGTTCTACCAAATTCACAACAGTTCAGCCATGAAACAGAATGTAGTGGAACCACCAGGTGAAGGGAAAGGGCTCCTGCTAAAGAGACATTCAATCTTGGGGAGGGAGGGGGGAGAGAAGGAAACGTTTAAGATCAAACTGTTAGATCTATAACTGCCATTTCCCAAGGGACGGCAGGCAATCTGGCGCAAGATACTTATAATATAGGTGATAAACAACAAAATATCTGCTTGGGCCTATCCACAAGTGCTTCTGGTTGGGCCCATCCACAAGTGTGTCAGGTTGCACCTGTGTTTTGATGTAAACAGAGTCATATTTTAGTAGGTGAGATTCCATTATAAATGCTAATTGGATTCAACATTTTATTGAACTTACAAGCATTGGTTTATTTTGTGGAAGAGGTCAGAGATAGACACTCAAGTCAGTTATTTACATCAGAGAAAGATAATAGAGACATAACCAGAAATGGGGGACAGCTTTGAAAAGAAAAACAGTGTGTTGAATTTTGTTTTGGATTCTACCTGGTTTCTGTTATGAGATCTATTTTGCGTGTATCAATATGTAAAAAGTAAAAAATTTGACAAGCAGAAAAGTCAATTTCAAATAGGAAATATAACCAGATATAAGCAATAAAGCTAAATTATTTAAGTTGCTGTGCCATATGCCATCATCCAGTATCCCTTGAAAAATAATGAAAAAAAGGTGTAGTTAATAAAGTTATTTGCACTTGATGAAAGAAATTGTATCTGATTTGTAAAAATAAAAGTTTGCATATCATATTGCCCATTTAAATTATTAAATGGAATTTCTTGGTGTTTCATTGATCGTCCAGATTTCCCCCCATTGCTTGTAAAATTGCTAGTGCATATTTATTGCTGCTTGAAGTTCTGTTTCTCCCTCCCTTTTTGTTCCTTTTTCTCTTTGGAAATCAGCCATTTTTTTTACACCAGACAGTTTGTAGTCACCAACAATTATGGGTTCCAAAGCTTGGACATAGTATTTGTACTGTGAAATGCATGTTATTGTCTGTTATGCATTTCTTCTAAAAAATAAAAAACATAACTTCTTTAATACAAAAGCAATTAAAATTGTATAAAAATAGTACAAATGGAAAACATGCCAATAGTGTGAATTAAAACAATTATTTGTCTTTTCCTGTACCAGGGATGGGGATCATTTTTAGATGTTTCTTAAGCTGCAACTCCCAACATCATTCACTGTTTATAAAGGCTGGAGGTAGTATGAATCACAGATGTTCAGCAATGTTTTCCAGAAAGAGAAATTTTGTTTATTTTCAGGACTTACTGTATCCCTCAGTAGTAGCTCATAGGGACTTTATAAAACCATTTCAAGAGAAAGGTTTGGTAGAAGGATTGTTGGCCTGCACTGCATATTCAGGGGTCTATGACAACTCACCATGGCCAACTTGCCACAGCCAACTCGTTGCAGAACAACTCACTATGACCAACTCAAATATCAAAGAAATAGTGGAATACAATCATTAAAGAAAGGATGCAAAAGGAGGGACAGAATAAAATGTGAATGACAAAACTTTAAAAAAAATTGAATAATTAAATTGAATTGTTAAATTGTCCCATGGCAAGTTGTCATGCAGCAAGTTGGCCGTGGCAAGTTAACTGCAGTGAGTTGGCTGTGGCAAGTTATTCTATCCCTTATAGGAGGGACTCTTCAAGATGTGGTGCTGAGCCTTCAAGAGGATTGGGATACTTTTAGCACCAGTCAGAAAGATATTTTATCTACGGTAGCAGCCCTTGTTTTGCATAGTTCTGGCAATTTATTTCCGTATGAAGAGCTGAATACACTTTTTAGACAAATTTGTGATGGTTAGCACTTAGAACTACTTTTACTTTTAGATGATCTATATGGTTTTAAACAAATACTTCATATCTATTTCTCCCTGCCAAATGAACATAGGAAAACATGCTGGGTAACACCTAGAACATATTTCCTCCAGCATCCTTTTTCATAATGCTCAAGCAGAAAGCTTTAGGAAACTAACAAGCGGGATTGAAAGGCAATAACATTCATTATTTCCCAGCAACTATCATTCAGAAGCATATTAATTCTAGAAGTTGGATGTAATTATAATGACTTGGGATTATTTGATAATACTTTTAATAACATTGATAATACTTGATAATACTTTTCTTTTACAATAGCATTCTGTGTTTTCCAATAACTGTAAATTAGAAGTACATTATTTCTAGAGGCCGGATATAACCATCATGATTTGGGACTATTTGATCATGCTTTTCCTCCATTAATCTGAATTCTTGTCAAAATTACATTCATTTGGCCATCCCTTCAAATTACTATATATAGTCTTTACTGTATACCGTACAATCATGGAGAGAAATTCTAGATCTTTTCCAATTTCTACTCTTTGCTATCATTCTTTCATTAGAATAGAATAGAATAACAGAGTTGGAAGGGACCTTGGAGGTCTTTTAGTCCAACCCCTGCCTAGGCAGGAAACCCTACACCACTTTAAATAAATGGTTATCTAACATCTTCTTAAAAACTTCCAGTGTTTCAAGTCTCTCCTTGATTAGTTTCCACTCATTGCTTCTTGTCCTACCCTCTGGTGCTTTGGAGAACAACTTCACTCCCTCTTCTTTGTGGCAACCCCTGAGATATTGGAACACTGCTATCATGTCTCCCTTAGTCCATCTTTTCATTAAACTAGGCATATTCTTTCATTGCTACAGTGCAAAGTTGAACTATTTTTAAAAGCTGAAGGATCAGTTCATTGCAAAATCTTTCTGGCTAAATAAATGATTGGGGACCTTATTTCTAGTATATTTCTGTTATTATTATTATTACCCCTTAGTCAAAAGTGTTTCAGTTTGCTGTTCTGGCATACCAAATTGCTAAAATGTGCAGATTATTAGAATCATGGGGCAAAAAGACCTGCTCATGCCTACATACTAAGAAATAAAGTTCATGGGAAATGAACTTTGTTTGATTTCTGAAATCTTGGCTTTTGGGTCTGGTTTGGAAGAGATAAATTTCCTCCTATATTGTTATTTTTCAGATATTTGTGGTAACTGATAAGTAGGGTTGCTTGTAATCAAAATGGCATTGTTTCACATTTCTTTCTCCCGGGGTTATTGTTAGGACTACATATTTTGGTTAAAAATGTGGATTAACACTAGATAGAGTAAGTACCATATGATACAAAAGAATAAACTCTACTTGTCTTTATTTGCCTAGGTTTTTGCTGCCAAGATTTGGTTGACACCTAGTTGCCATAACAATTTGGCAGAAGCAGGGAGTTAAAACATAAGGTGTTTCATAAGCTGACAACCTCTTAACAAGTTTTGCATTAAGCTTGTTTCTATGGGAGGGAGCTGACAGTACAACAGATGGTACAGATTTAGCTCCTTTCTCCAAATAGTCAAATCTCCCATCACATCCCTCCTCCTCCTAGAATCAAGTTTTAAAAATGTTTTTCATCGATGTTTGCAACGTTTATAAAGGACGGAATTTCAACAGGTCCCTGCAGATGGCAGCATGTAACTGTCTGAAGGAGAGGAACGGTTGAAAAATGTGAAAAAGAAACAATACTTGAATGAGGTTCAGAGTTCGAAGTTCAGGATTGCAGGCGAGACTAGAATTCAAAAACTTCTCAGAAGAGGCTCTTGGAAAACCACTTCCGTGTGTTGCAAATAAAACTATGTCAGTAAATCAGGATTTAGGCTGGAGTCGAAGACTTTTATTAGTATTGTTTAACGGGCATGTAGTATTTCAACGCAGTCGCTGGCAAGGAGAAAATACTTTTGAACCTCCAAAGCTTTTTATAGACAATGAGACTAGTTCTGAATGAAAACTTATTTTCATTCTGTTTGAAAAGCACGACTCAATTTCGGACTGTGCGTAAGGAGATAAAATGCCAGATCTCCCAACCTTCTACTTCCACGACGGTTGTATACCATTCATCTCAACGCAGACATTTTTGAAACTCGGCACAATTAGCGAGAAGCCAATTTAACAAGTAAGCAGGTAGAACTTTTAATTGCAAAGGAAACAAGCCGACCCTGATCTCCCAAGTCTGCGAGTTTCAACTGCTGCATTGCTTTCCACCCGAAAACACGAAGGTTTACACATTGGAGTCCCATGCAGGAATCAAACCAATGAGACCAAGTTATCTGTTTTTACTACAATACTCGGGGGGGGAAATCCCACCAGCAACTCAACGATAAAAAAAATACAGTAAAGCTCTTTGTGCTTAAACTGATTAAAGGAAAGGCGCCCAAGAAAATTACGCAGTTTACGAATTTTTTAGCAATGTGACCCGGATGCGGAAATTCAGAAGTGGAAGCCGGACTTAACCTGACTTGCATTTGGTTGGAAGGCAGACTATTGCTCCGCCGAAAAGTACAAACGAAAGGGCAAGAGGCTTCGCCGCGGCTTCTGCGCATGACGGGAAATGCGGCTCCTGCCAAGAGAAGCGGGCTCTGCTTTCCTTTTCCGGAAACTTTCCGAAACCCCGGAACCTGGATAGAAGAGAACTAACAGTGGAAGAAGGCGGGCTTTAGAAGGCGGCATACAGGCTGCGGGGCCAGGAGCTGTAGCGAGGCCCAGTGCATGGCGGTCAGGCGGCGGACTCGGCCCTCCACAGGTCGGTGCCGATAGGGAGGCGGGGATGAGGAAAGATGCACAGCCTTAGCTATTGGGGAGGGGGATGGTGGTGGATTCCTTTCCCCTTCTCCTCCGCCGACACTTTTTGAATTTATTCTTCTTTTTGAATTTTGGAAGAGGAGAGATCCTCCAAGCCCCTTTTCAGGAGCGGGTGCTTTGCGCTGCGCGACCTTTCACTTTGAGATCCTATCTTGGGGGTTTGTTTGTTTTCCCCCCCTTGCGTTTCAAAGCCCTGCCAAGTCCTGGTCCAGTGCTTGTAATCAGCGTGCACAAATCAGAGTGGAATTGGGAGGGGAAGCTGCATCTGTTGGTTTTTTGCCTGCGGGAATAGTTGCCGGTGGTTGCCAAGTTGTCAGTTTTTGTCTGGTCGGTCAGTGCCTTCTTAGCCCAGAAATGCAGTGGTCAAATCCTTCAACCTCAATGCCGGGTTATCTTGAGAAAAGATTTTGCTGGTTGAATCCATCCAATCAACCAGAAGAAAACAGTTCTTCGTGGATTCCTCTTAAAACTTGTCCAGCAGAGGAAAGTTTTTGGTAGAAACTGTCTGATCTGATAGCAACACTTAAGGAAAGCACCTTATATGCTTCTCAGTTCAAATGTTAAATCTGGGTTCACAGAACATGCAAGACAAAATATGGCTGGGACAAGCTGTTGGTGGTAGCCTAGTGTGCTTTGCAACTTAATGGGTGAATACAATCAACCATGGTTAAGGAATGCATGACTTAATTTCAGGGCTTCCAAAATATTTTCCTTCCTTACCCAAAATCACTTATCAGAAAGCTAATGTAAATAAAATAAGTCAAATGTTTCAATTATGATTGAGTAGCACACAAACTCATTGACCAAAGAAAAAAAAAACACTTTTACTCAATTTTGGATAATTTACGCAAATTTGGAAAGGACTAGTTTAGGTTTTGTGTGAACATTACCAAACTCTTCCACTTTGGTTCAGGTTTTCAGAGCTATTTTTGATACATACTTCAAGCTATTGTACCTTATTAGCCACAGGATGGTGTGCTGCAAATTCCTGTTAATTATTCAGAAATTTCCTTTACATAAATAGTTCTCTCCAAATCCATCTGGCTCCATTTTATTTCTCTTACAGGCCTTAATTTAAAAATGAAAACTTGGATTGTTTTTGATTTTTTTATTGCATTTTAAATTAGAAAATAAAGATGAGATATATTTTAAAAGGCACAAAGCTATTTTAGTTGTTCAAACAGAACATGAGGAAAAAATTGATTCCTACATTTAGAGAATTCACTTTTGTATGTGAAAATGAGAAGGATGGCACCTCAGTGATAGATCATATACCATACTTTGAGAGCAGAATTCCTGCCTTACTTTGAGTAAAACTGAAAATGTTATCTGAAAGCCTGCTGAGATTCAACCACCCTGCATATGCAAAAATGAGCTAGATGATTGTTGGACAAAATGTAATATAATTTCTAAAAATTACAATGTTATTATTTCCCCCTTTTTTCCAAGGAAACCTGCTTTCCACAATACTAGGAAAATCGCGGAATATGAAAGCCCAACATATAATGCTGGGTTCTTCTAAAAATTGCACAGTTTATATGCTTTGGTTTGCCAATCTATTACTTGAAGCTAAGTGCTAATTCATCCAAAAATATTTGAACCCCCAGCCTTCTTACAGAATATCAGTTACCCTTAATTTCAGTCTTATAGTATCTGAAGAATTCATCTATGACCTTATTCTTCTGTATAAGTCCAGAGTTTTACTTCTTTAATTTTATTAAATGTTTGGCATATTTGCCCCAATACTCATTGGGTGATAGATTTAGGGATTGACAACACTAATTGTTCTTCCTTTTTTTACACAGTTACAATATTTATTATTTTTATTGCTGTGCTCATTAAATTATTCTTCCTGTGTAGTGCTATGTGATTTTTTAATTTTAATTGTTGCATTAAGAAGATTCACTTTTTTGCATCTCCATTTCAGTTGGCAGAGCTGGAAAATACCTTGCTGCTGGGCAGCTATCACCTCACAGGGTGCTTATTGTGGGGAAAATAAGAGTAAGCGGTATTAAGTATGTTCATCACCTTGAGTTATTAATAAAGTAATAAAGACAGGATAAGAATCTAATATAGTAGTAGAACCAACTATCAATGGAAATTATAAAATCTTTGCTGGATGTGTTTAATAGAGGCTGGATAGCCAGTTACTTAAGGAAGTTTCAATTTAGGTTTGTTGGCCTAATTGGCTTTTTTCCAATTTTACCTTTCTATGCCAAAGACATTTTCTATAAAAACTATTTAGACTCTGAACGTTTCTCTCTGCAGGTTTAAAAAGAAGTACACATAGTCCTCGACTTACAACAGTTCATTTAGTGACCGTTCAAAGTTACAAAGGCACTGAAAAAAGTGAGTTATGATCGTTTTTCACACATATGACCATTACAGCATCTCCATGGTCACATGATCAAAATCCAGATGCTTGGCAGGTAGTTCATATTTATGATAGATGTAGTCTGCCAGGGTCATATGATTACCGTTTGTAACCTTCTGACAAGGTCAATGGAGAATCCAGATTCACTTAACACCTGTTATGGATTTAATAAATGCAATAATTCACTTAACTGTGGTAAAAAAAAGTTATAAAATTCATATAAATAAAATTGTAAAAGTTATAAAACTCACCAAATGTTTCATTTAGCAACATAAATTTTGCATTCAGTTGTGGTCGTGACTTCAGGACTATCTGTAAAGCATAGGCTTAGGACAAGCTACGTTTATGCTTGAGTTGCTTAATATTCAACTTGGTAAACTCTGAAAGTTCTTTACTTGTTATAAAGCACAAAACGCCTGATTGACCATGTAAGGTAAAGTATCTTTACTTTTCTCATCTTGGTTTTGTTTAAATATCATGTTGTATCTCAGGAGATTCTGCCTAACAGAAAAAAGATTCTGGTTCCAATTACATATATTTATTTTAATTTACTTTTTAAATTCTTACCACTTTCTTACCACTTAAAATCATATACCATACTTATTCTTCTAGTAAGAGTAGCTCTGTGCAATAAAAGAAGACTCATCTTCTCCAGTATCTAACATTGGCTGCCAGTACCTCTGAGGAATACAACAGTGGGGCAAAAAGAGAACTTTTTGTTGTTGTTGCATAGCCAAGGTGCATTGCTGTTTCCATTTAGTTGGTCTTGTATTGTTAATCTTTTCTAATTACTTTTGCCCAAGTTTATATTTATGCTTAACGGTAAGTGGGAACAAGAAATGTGCACACAAATATGCATACCTTTTCATTTTTATTATAGCTGTGTCAGTGGGAACAATTATCAGTTTTGAATACATGACTAAGGAGCTGCTACCAGAACAAAATGGAGAGCTTGAGTCTACAGGCGATGACCCTTTCTGATGGAACAACAGCCTATGTTCAGCAGGATGCAGGCGGTGAGTCAGTTGAAGGCTGTGGCAGCTGTGGTCAGTGAGACTGGGACAAAGCAGAAACCCTAGGATCAAACCATTACACACAAGGGAGAGTGAAAAGCAATGTAACTTGGATAAATATTTCATTAAATATATAATTGCTTTAGGTATATTAAAATTTAATAGTACAGGTAGTCCTCAACCTTCAAACTTAATGGAGCCTGCCTATTATAGTCCTAAGTGGTGACGGCCGTTAATTGAGACAGACACTCTTAACCTCCACTCCTGCTCTCCCTGATGCACTAGCCAAATAAGCTCATGGGTCATTAAGTGGAGCACAGGATGCCTCAGTGCTGTAGGGAGGCCTAACACATTCCCAGGAGTATTGGGGTGAAGCCTCCCTCACCTCATGTGCCCCAGTTCCTACCCCTAAGGTTCCCCACAACTCCTGGGCCTGCTTCCTCTCCCCTGGGTCCCTGCAGTGCTTCGGCTTCCTCCCCATCCCGTAACCCAGGGGTCTCCAACATTAAACACTCAAAGAGCCATTTGGATCCGTTTCCCACAGAAAAGAAAACATCAGGAGCTACAAAACTGAGTGGCCATGGCCAACTCGATATCACTCACTCCCACCCAGTCACATGAACACACACACACCCCGTACACACGTACCCAGGTTTTGTGGCTCCCAGTGTTTTCTGTGGGAAACGGCTCTCTCTCTTTCTGCCTCTCTCATCTCTCTCCTTCCCCCCTCCCTCTCGTGTGCGCGTTGTCTGTGTTCCCTCTTGAACCATGTCCAAAAACAGGTGAAGGTTGGGGTTGTTTTTCTTTTGCTGTTGTTCTTTTTTGAGTGTTTTTTACCATATGATTTAAATCAAGAATCATTTCAGGTTTCCAAATAAATGAAGCTCTTTTGTCCCCTTGATGTGGTTCCCTGTCAGCTGAACCCACCACTGGCTGATCCCGCCCCTTGCCTTCCCCTCCCAGTCACTCCTCACCTGGCCTGAGAAGGTAAGGGCGACAGCTGGGGATGGAGACTTGCTCCATATTCTAGAGCGGGAGCAAAGCGCCCAGCAGCGGCCACTGCTGTTGCTGCCTCCATGGCCTGCCTGCTGCTCTTGCAGCGCCTTGCGCAGCACAATTAAATCTAGCACACTTCACAATGGGGGAGACTGCATCCCCTCCTCCTCCTGGAACCCATTACTACGGGCCGGGCCAGTGTCTCAGGGTGGAGAGCAAGTTGCACATCTCCCCGAGTGACCAAGGTGCACACAGCACCAACAATGGTTTAAAGAAGCACCCACGAGATCAGGCAAGTACAGGAGCACTTCGCTCCCACTCTGGAATTTGGAGCAAGTCTCCATCTCCTGCTGTTGCACTTGCCTTCTCAGGCCATGCAAGGAGTGACTGGGAGAGAGGGTGAGGGGCGGAGCCAGGTAGTGGCGGGTTCAGCTGACAGGGAGCCACAGCAGGGGGAGGAAAGAACTGCATGAGGCTCTGGAGCCACGGGTTGCCAACACCCAGTCTAAGCCATCTAGCCATTAAATGACAGCATCATTTATATTTTAAAAAATCAGATTCTGGACTGGTATATGTCCTCAGCATACAGCTAAAGGACCATTGCATATTCCTCCTGCCCTACAAATGCATTCAGCCTAAGTTTGCACACGATTGTTAGTTCCATATACCATTTTCCTCCCTTAAATAAAGGTTCAAACTAAGTTCCTTAGGACCATATTTCAAATTCCATGTTGTATTTCAAATGCAATCCTACATCACAAGAGTTAATCCACTACCTGCATTCACATTTTTACATATTAGATTGAAATGTATTTATCTTGTCAGGTTTATGCTTGTGTCTTCCAAGTTCTTCTGATAATTTTGTTTCATTTTGGACAAAGGGAATAAATTAGAAACTGCCATCTTATTTTTTTTCTTAATTCAATTGTCCATGTAGGCTTTCAGCACACAGCAGAAACACTCAAGCAATGACATTTGGATGACAATATTTGATCATACCTGACAATCCCTCCCAAAAGATTTTTTTCTGAGATAGTCCTCATACCACTTCCAGATTGCTACATACTTAAGTCATTACTGTCTCCAAACTTAAAAAGGTTCCCCCCCCCGCACATGCGTGCTAGTCATTTTCAGCTCTAGGGGGCGGTGCTCATCTCAGTTTCTAAGCCAAAGAACCAGCACTGTTCAAAGACTTCTCCATGGTCATGTGGCCAGCATGACTAAATGCCGAAGGCACACAGAACGCTGTTTGTTACCTTCCCACCAAAGGTGGTCCCTATTTCTCTACTTGCATTTTTTATGTGCTTTCGAACTGCTAGGTTGGCAGAAGCTGGGACAAGTAATGGGAACTCACCCCGTTACGCAGCACTGGGAATTCGAACCGCTGAACTGCCGACCTTCTGATGGACAAGCTCAGTGTCTTAGCCACTGAGCCACCGCATCCCTCATCTCCAAACTTAGAAGAGGGCTAATCTTGATATGGCTTGCAGTGTTCCCTTTCGTGTGTGAGGAAGACCATTTCTTTCAAATATGTACCATGTCTATGCAGAGAAGCAGCCATTGAAACTGTCAGAGATGTAATATAGTGTTCATTATACTGACATCTTCTGTGAGTCGACCAAATTCTGGCCAAATTCTACTGTCACTCTTGCTTTCAGTCTCGGGTGATTCTACTTTTTGTTGTTGTTGTTAGTTGCAAAGTCGTGTCCGACCCATCGCAACCCCCATGGACAATGTTGCTCCAGGCCTTCCTGTCCTCTACCATCCTCTGGAGTCCACTTAAGCTCACGCCTACTGCTTCAGTGACTCCATCCAGCCACCTCATTCTCTGTCGTCCTCTTTTTCTTTTGCCCTCAATCTTTCCCAGCATTAAGCTCTTCTCCAGTGAGTCCTTCCTTCTCATTAGGTGGCCAAAGTATTTGAGTTTCATCTTCAGGATCTGGACTTCTAGTTAGGGTTGATCTTCTCTACAACTGACCGGTTTGATTGCCTTGCAGTCCAAGGGACTCACAGGAGTTTTCTCCAGCACCATAGTTCAAAGGCCTCAATTCTTTGGTGAATAAAGAAAAAATTCTACTTCTTTAAGTACAGAAAAATTTGGTCGGATGCAAAACAGTTTGATCAAGATGCTATATTAATCATTTAATATTAGTCCTATGTACACAATGTGTTTTATGGTTAGAGAAATGTGTATAATAAACGTCTCTCTCTTCCCTCTCTCTCTCTTCCCATGAGAATTTAACCCCAAAACTTTTCTCCCTTGGAAACATAATTCAGAAACATTTTTCCTATCAACTTGAAAGTGAATATTAAAAAGCAGAACTAACCACCATACTACTCATTAAATTTGAATCAAGGAAAACCTTTCCTTTGGGTTTATCTTCACATCCTGCTCATTGTGATATCAAGATGCTTTACTAACTGTTTGGGGGGAAGATGTTTTCATGACATTAATACCTTTACCTTATCCACAACCAGTGCTAAGACTGCCTAAAGCCATCTTAACTCATTCTAGTGTGTAATTAGCGTTTTCCTTCTTCCCCTGACATAAACCTCACTGGATTACCTTGGAAGCAAGAACAAGGATTTGGAGTCAGGAGCATCAATTTGTTCAATTTCAAATGTTCCCACAAACTTGTAGAAATAATTCCTCCTTGCAGGGGTGGGTTCCTCTTACCTTCTCTACCAGTTCGGGTCGCATTAGAAGTGCGTGTTCGCATGCGGGTAAAAACCATTGTGCATGCGCAGAAGGCTTTGTACAGGTCCAGAGGATTCATTTTCAGCCATTTTAGAACTGGATAATCTATTTCCATCCAGAGGACCAGTTCAGGGGCGTGTCTAACCGGCTGTCGCTGCTGGTTTAGCAAGCGAGGGCAAATTACCGCTACTGGTTCAGGCAAGGAATTTGCAAGGAAAATTGGTTTTACAGCCGAGAAAGAAAAAAATGACCCAGAAGCACAACAGATCTGAGATCTCTCAGGTACGATTTTCTCTGCTTTGTATATCAAATCAGTTCTGATTTCCCACCCAAATCAAATCAAAATCGTACTTACATATATTTGTAATGACTGTAATCCACCTTATGCAAGTCTGTGACTGTAATAAATATTTGATTTGATTTATATATCAAATAAGCTCTGATCTATCATATAGTCTTTTTTCTTTTTGCCTGTCTTATGTAAGGTGGGAAGTTAATATCATATGATTGAATTTGCATTTCTATCATGAGGCGAAATGATCAAATTAGTGCTAAGTCATATATAATTAAAATGAATCATTGTCTTATAAAGGGGGGAAAACCCCTCAAGATTAAGCAAGAAATTCTGCTTTCTTTCAGTGTGCTACATTCCATCAAACTACTTTTTTGTTTGGCTCATCTCGCTTTCTTTGATTTTCTGTTTTCCTTACTTCCCTACGGACTAATAGGTTTACATATTGTATATGCATAGAGATGGGGAGCACAGATATAAAACATCAGTTAATAACCACTTGAAAAGCTGTAACTGGAGATGTTTAATATCAAAATAAGCCATTTTTTTCAAACCCAGAATTCCTCTGAGTTTTATTTCTTTTTTCTACCTCTGAATGGGTAATCATAGTTGAGTTTAGGTTCACTCCTGCTAAATAAATCATTTTCTCCAAGATCTATACATTCTTAACTAAGTCTGTATAAAAAGGCTTATGTACACATTCCTTACCGAGGTTTAAGGTATTCATTTACAAAATTGATGGAAAGGAAGAAGCACTTTCATTCATATCCATTCCAAATGCTATTGAAGAAACACCAAGGGTATAATTTAGTCTTGCTCCTCAAGGAAGGGGTTGAAAATGGACATGTGCTTTTTGCATATATGAAGGCTTTAAAGGCTTCTATCTGGAAAGCTTATATATCCACCAATTTTAGCCCTAATAGATTGCACCACAATCTGAATAGAAGAAAACAGTCTTCCATGTGGAAGCTATATATTATAGAAATATTTACAGAGTATGAATGAAGAGTAATTGTGCTAGACACAAGAACAGTTTTTTTCCTGGGAGCCATCACTCTGCTGAACAAATAATTCACTCACCACTATCAAACTATTTACCAAGACTGCATTATTATTACTATTAGTCTTCTCATCGTTCCTATCACCATCTCCTCCCACTTATGACTGCAGGATTGTAACTTGTTGCTTGTATCCTTACGACTTTTATTGATATTGTTTCCTGATTGCTTATTTGTACCCT
>JANHFT010003836.1:325881-341676 GCA_032467955.1 Pseudoxenodon macrops
TTCTGTAAGCAGGGCAATAAAGATTAGGCTAGAAACAACACCAGAATGTTTCCTTCCTGCCTTCCTTACAGGATTAGACCTGTAAAGTATAAAAAAAACAAAATGAGATTTCTTCCAACAAACGGATCTCCAAACTGCTTAGAAAATTAACAACCGGTTCTCTCGAATAGGTGCGAACTGGCTAGATCCCACCACTGCTTACAAGGTAGATCTGATAGGAAACACAACTCAAAGAGAAGATTCTACCTTATTATAACCTTACATTAAGAGAAACGTCTGAATCTGAAAGTATCCCCCCCGCCAGAAAGGGTATCTTCTGAGCCTCTTATCCCACCCCCAGTCCTGTTGCAGGCTACCTGACTGTTCCCTTGACTGAGTCTATGTCCTGTCTCTCGAGGTTATTTTTACATTCCATTACATATTCTCACTTTTTTTTAACAAATCAAGGGTGAATCTGTTTTTCATTGCTTGGACTATTAAGAAGTGTGTTGCAAGAATAAGCATGCCTGAAGGGTAAAATACAAGAGGAGAATTATATATGTCACTCTGAACATAATGAAGGAACTATGGGACAAAAATAATACATCATACATACATACCAGAGGTGGCATTCAGGAGGTTCTGACCAGTTCTTTAGAACCGGTAGCATAAAGTTTGGGTAGTTCGGAGAACCGGCAAATACCACCTCTGACTGGCCCCCCCATCTATTCTCTGCCTCCTGAGACCCAGCTGATCGGCTGGGTCTTCTGTTGTTGCCCTGCACAGGAGAATGGAGCTGGAAAGCAGGTTAATGGGGTGGGAAGGGAATGGAGATTTTGCAGTATGCTTTGCCTGCCACGCCCACCACACCACACCACGCCACGCCACGCCACGCCACGCCCACCAAACCATGCCCACAGAACCGGTAGTACAATGTTTTAATCCCTCTGATACATACATACATACATACATATTGGTCTTTCTGAGCCATGGCCATATAGCACAGAGCCACATGTATGTATATGAATATAATTGATTATGCTTATAATTTTAGGACTGTGCAGAAGATAGAAAATTTATTGTGGAGAAGGTAGAAATCTATTAATCTGATATAAGTCTACCAATTAACAATCAAAGTGTTTGATAGTTTTAAACTTGTGTTACTAACGCCACACTTTAAATGTTGGCTTGACTCAATCAGTCAATATAGCTTCTGAGCAGAAATCGAAGTAAACTGATATTACAGAGTTGTTGATAGCCAAAGAAAATCTGCCTTGCTTAAACATTTCAGCTTTACTATTTAATCTCAGCCTATGCTTTCACTGTTGATCATATCTTTTGTGTTCTTCACTCCCCCTACCCTTCAGTTTTGAGCAATAACCAATCACAAAGTAGGGAGGACAATATGAAGATAGAAGCATCATTGTTCTGGATGAGCCACCCTTTGAGAATCTCATTAACACTATTCTTTGTTAGGAGAATGTCCACAGATGTTAGCTTAGCTCAGTAGCTGATCATTATTTGTGACTGCCACTGGTTGTAGCTCCCCCTCTTCACCCCAAATATTTTTTGTGTCACTGAGAATTTAGAAGATAGGATGGTTTTTCAAAGTGTTCTGATTCTGGCGCATTGCCTATTGCATGGTTTAGCATTCAGGAAGAGCTACCCCATAACTCTCCAGATTAGGCTTCATTACATGCTGAGCCTTCTCTCAACCTCAGGAGATTCTGCAGTTTTGCAGAGAATGTGGGGGAAGGTTTGTGTGGTCTGAAAATGGCCTCCTAGAACAAAGACTCACGGAGATTTGATCTGTCAAGTTTGCCAGCAGATTTTAGTACCCAGATCAGAGGCAGCTTTAGCTTCCTGTTTAATTTTATGTGGGAATAGACAGAGACTGCAAGAGAAAAATGTAATTCTAAAAGCCTGATCAGTCTTCATTCTAACAATACCTATGTATCAGTAGTCCTTCACAAAAAAAGATATTCTCCCCGCACCAAATATAATACCTGCAAGTTCAACTGTGGCTCAATATTGAAAGTGCTGTTCTGGCACACAAATAAGTGATGTTATATTATTCATTCATTTAAAATAACAATAGCAAATGACTGAAAAAGGTTTAATTTGTAGAGCTGGTATTGGTTGTACACTGGAAAAACTTTGGTTTTTATAAAATTATAAATGTGCTGATCTACTTTTCATACTTTCCATAACCCCAAAATGTGAACATGAAAGATTCCTACATTCTACAGGTAGTCCAATAATTTACAATAATTTTTAAGGTTATTAAGTCACTGCATTATTAAGCAAATCACATAGCTGGAAGTTCGAATCCAGATGATCTAATTTGCATTTTTGCTGGAAAATGAGAAAAGAGTCAAAAACACAGTCATATGACCTTGGGATGCTGCAACTAATCATAAATGGGAACCGGCTGCCAAGTGCCTGAAATGCAATCATGTGACCACAGAGATGGCATGGCTGTCATAACTTTGAGGATGGGTTGTAAGTAACTTTTTTTGACTTCATAGTGTTAAGCAACCAGATGTAAATCAAGGACTATCTATACTTATGTGTGGTAGGTACTCTACTGCAGATCCTGAAGTAGAAGATAGACTCCTGGTAGTCCAGGTTTCCCCATGGAATGGAGATAAGATTTGATGGCTTACAAAATATATTTCAAGTGTATAATTTATTTATTTGTATCCCACCTTTATTATGAAGAGGTGTGCTATACCTCTTAAGAATGCTAGGCCAGGGAAATCACCCATCATGAAGATAATTGTCAGCTTCTGTTGAGATCCTATTTATCAAGTCCATAGTTATTTGCTTCCCAGTCTTTAGTGAGATACCTGTAGTCCATGAAGCAAGGGTGGGCTCTAACTTACCTCGCTGCCGGTTTGCTGCTTCCCACTCCGTGTGGCAGTACCTTGTGGGTATGTGCGTGCTTTGCACGAGCACGCATGCACAGTACAAAAAATTTGAAAAAAAGTGGGGGGGGGGAAAGGCCAAAAACAAGATGGCGACGCATGCACAGTAGAAAAACCGGAAAAATGCACACACAAAAATTTCCCCAAAAAAGATAAACGGAAAAAAGATGGCGGCATCTTTATTTTCAAGATTTCAGGCAGGACTAAAATCCTGTGAGACTTTGTGATCATGCTAAATTCCAGACATTTTAATCTTTTTATATTGCTATATGTGGTGTTGGGATTCCATAAATGCCACGTCGGGCAGTGACATACCTCATGAGTAAATATGTGTCTCATGGAATATGTACCAGCGACATTAGTGCAGGTTAATGCAATAGCATTCCAAAACTTTTGTTGATGATATGGTTAGTGGTTTGCAAAAAGAAAAAATGGAGTGGAACTCGCTATTCAGGTCCTCATGTAAAAGTCTTCCCTGTTCCCTGTTACTAACTGTTCCCATTGAATGGAAATGTTATGGCATGAATTCTGCGTGTGGTTGTCCCTCAACAATTATTCTGCTTTCAGGCATATTTATACCCTAATCTTCCTTCAAGGAGTTCTTTGTTCTGCATGCGATATGATCCTATTTTTCCTTACACCAACCACATGAGTTAACATTCTTCTCATAATTTCCTTCTTTTCAACGTTGTGATAAATCTATAATGCTGGTTATTGTTGATTCTGTTTCACAGTTATAGAACTCTGTTTGGAAAGGATAGATGGCTAAACTGCGCAATGTCCCTGTTGGCAGTTCGTGATGCTGTTATTACAGTCTGGATTCCTCATTCCCCTACTTAGAATCCAAGCAGGGGTATCCTAGAGGCAGAGTCAAAACAGTCAAAATGGGGACCATGACCACGTGATTGACGTCCAGTCCTTTTTTAACGTCCATTGAACATGCAACACATGTAAAATGTCAGGACCTTGGTTGCACCATTGCAGAGATGGTCTTGATTATTTTTACTCCATGGACAATTTTAAATCCAGTGCTTTGAAATCCTTATCAAAGTGGCACTGAAACTTTTGCGAAGGGGCAGTAAAAACAGTTTATATGGATTAAATCTATTGGAGATTTCTGAAGAGTGTCTTTTATCCTGACAATAAAGTGGTATTTTTTCCCTTTGACTTATAGAACTTTGGAATCCTACCCCTTGTTCTTCAAAAAAAAAAAAAAACCCCAAAAAACCCCCAGCAACTTGTCACATTTTAGCATTTGAGACAAACTTCTGGGTTGAAGCCAGAGGATTGTTCCGGACTTAGCAATGTCTCAAAGCACCCTGGTCATTGGGAAGAAAAGTTGTTGGCGTTCTCCTCTTGCATTAAATATTCCGCCTCGATTCATGCTGGCGCCAGTTTTAGAGCCTGGTTCTGTGCCACACAGAAGCCAAATATAATTCTTCATTCAGCCTAGAGAACAAGTCCAGTATGCTAAAGAATAGGAAAGTGGCCAGAATGCTTATCTACCACTTGCCTGAAGCTATAGAATTAGATTCTTCTATCCTGCCCTTAGCATAATCAAATAGGTGGAGGGATTTTCTCTGAGATTCAGAATTAGCATTTATTAACAATCCTTATTCACAGTGGACATTGGCTACAAATCAGAGTTGATGATGATCCTATCTATTTAATCAGGTCCAATTTTCAGCAATTCTATGAATCATCTCTCTCTACATTTTCCAATCTTGTATGGCTTCTTTCAATTATTTTATGCTCTGGCTTGTATCTAGCCACCGTGTTTTTTTTGTGTGTGTGGCCTTGTTTCCTTTTATCATTGATCATTCCAAACATAATTACCTTTCCGGTGATTTTGTAACATGTAAGTAAAGTGGAATGTTGTGATTTTTGCCTTCCAGCAATATGTCTGGTTTTAAATTCATTCTGGAATAGGTAATCCTTTAACCTGTGACTTCCCTTTCACTTATGTACAAATCTGGATTATCCCCTTCCCTCTTCTCTTGTCATTGATTTGAGAAAAAGAACTTGTGCAGTGAAAGGCAAATCTATTGATGAATGCAGTTTGTCACTGATGCAAAACCTGCCCTTTGAATTGTACCTGGAAATCTAATAGCAACCAGGGCAGGGCCTATAGTACAAATGTCATATATTATTAATAACTAATCACAGGGTCAGGCACAAGGAACCAGAACAGCTCCCTGAATAGTGTCTTTATTGTTGAGCTCCTATTGTACAAGAATCTTGCGGGACTAACTGCATTTCCTTGGGAGTCAGCAGATAAAAACTTCAATGGTTTGATCTTTGCCATTTCCTTCCACGGAGTGACTTCATGTTGGAACACCTTTTTATTCCCCCCTCTCCTTTAGCTGGTGATTGCACCCAAGCTAATGAATAATTGTATTTTGTACCTAAATGTACCTGGTCATCCAAGGCAGCCCCAGAAAGGGGATATTGTAATGGTCTAATCATGTAGTGATGAGGATAAAATAATTGTTGTAAGAGCCTACTTTTTCAAGTAGAGCTGCAGAAGTAGAAGTTGAAACTGGGCAAAGGACATTCTGGCCATGACCTTCACCTGCTTATCAGAGTCTCAGATCTGTTCCCTCAGACAACACTGCAATTGACGAAGAACAACAATGAACAAACAAACAACTCCTTTTGCTAGAGTTAAACATCGGCATTACAGGTAATTCTTGACTTGTGGCCACAAATCAGGATTGGAATTTCTGATGCAAGTCATTGTGGTCATTAGTCAAGTTGGATCTTTTTTTAATGACAATTTTTACAGCAGTCGGTAAATGAATCACATAGTTGTTAATCAAATCCCTAATGGGTGGGTGTTTTTTTTTGGCTAGAAATTGGCAAAAAAAAGGTCACAAATTGCAATCATGTGACTGCAAGATGCTGCAAGTAGTTGTAAATGTGAGCTGGTTGCCAAGCATCCAGACTGCGATCATGTGGCTGTGATGGTAGTACAAATGTCGTAAGTGTGAGTACAAGTTATAAATCATTTTTTCCAAGGCTGTCATAACTTTGAACCAGCATTTCATGAACAGTCGTTAATTGAGGACTACCTATCAATCAGCAAATGCCTCAAGGTTTAAGCTTGCTTGTTGCCCGCCCTGGGATGAATATTACTGTACCGCGTTTAGCCATAAACTGCAGAAGACATGAAACGTGATGGGATTGTATACCATTGAGCTGAGTTTTCTGTCCACCTGCTCTCTGCAGAAGCCCTAGTGAAGTAGCGGAAACATTGAAGCTATTTGCTTTTAGAAAAACCAGACACATCATTAGAAAAAAGAGAAAGAGAAATGAATATTTGAAAGTAACTCATTATTAAGGACCCATAATCAACATGTTTCCTACCCAGGAGGCACTGGGAGTAGCACAGCTGCAATTATGAATTAGAGCAAAGAACACTGTTCATTACAGTCCTTCCAGGGATTTCATATTTATTTATTTGTCAAATTTAGGTAGCCGCTGATGTCGGCTCTTTCATAAAGAGGAGATGTTGTTACAATTCAGGTTACAAAACCCTGTCTGGGAGTGGAAATTAAAGCAGTCGTTTAGCAAGAAGATCAGCTTAGTTTTGGAATCAGCCCATATTTGCTAATACATGTTTTAGCCAAGTAAGTTTGTATATTCACTGAATATTGATTTGCCTCGAACAGAATTATAAACAAGTAAAGGGGGGGCATGCAACGGAAGGGAATGCATTGGTAGATATAGAACCAAAATAATCCAAATAAAAACATGGTTCTATTGTTTTGCTTGGGGTTTAAAGAGCAGCACATAGCCATGGGCCTGGTTTGCTCCCAGAAGGCCTTTTAATTAACTTTTAATGTTGAATTGATAAGTAAATAAACAATAAATAAATGCATCTAATGTTGCTGAGACTCCTTGCTCATATAGTACAAAATCTCAACACAATAAATGAAAACAACTGATATTATTCAAAAGCACAATGCAAAGGCAATGTTGCTAATGCCATTTTGATAAATATGCATCTATACTGATCTCTATGGAACATTCTCAAAGTTATTATAAATCTCTGCTCTAAATTCTTAATATTTTAGTAGTTTGCTTTTTAAAGTTAAACAGTGAAAAATGTGCATGGATGCAATCTGACTTGTAATTATTGCTTGTTATTTTAGCTACTGCACTGTATTTTATTCGACATGTTCTCCATTTAGGTTCTACTGGAAATGAATGAATGAATGAATGAATGAATTTTAGCAAGAAATGACATGCTGCTCTTGTCCTCTTGCCTTAAATGCCTAGGAAAAACTCCTCAGTTTAATCAGGAATCTAAATGAGTAAAAGAGGATGATTGCACATAGGAATTGATTCCACAGGAAGTCCCAATATAGTATATGGGGCCCCAATGTGATCATATATTCTTCCATTGGCCCAGCCTGATTTCTCTGTCTCTCTCTTTTTTGTTTATGTGTCTCTTCTCTGCCTCTCTATGTCTTTCTTTTTCTCTCTGTGTGTCTTTGTCTCTGTGTCTCTGTCTGTCTGTCTGTCTCTCTCTCTCTCACACACACACACACAAAATAGGAAGCTGGTATGGGGCAGAGCATAGTGCCACCATCCAACATCACCTTTTTTCCAATAATTCCTTTTGGTCCCAAAGTGTCCCCTAAGTTTACTCAGAAAATAAAAACAGCAGGTAACAGTAGCCCAGTGCTTTATTTGGAAGTATGCTCACTAATTCAGAAAATAAAACAAAATAAATCAAACAAGATAGTATGGAGCATCCCATGAAATGGGGTGGTGATAGATAGGATGATATGTAATATTCTGACCAATGGTTTATAACTGATCATGTCTCCTCTGGCAGTCATTTCCCCCTATAATCCATTTTTCAAAAGCACATTGTTTCTACATTCCAGATATGCCCATTAATTCAAAATAGGTTGTGAAAATTGTAATGTTGTACACGTTTTAAAACAGTCTAGATGTTTCAGCTGCCTTCAGGATGTTACCATCATTCAAAGGCAGTTTGGCCATGAAAGTGGAATGTAAGATTGGGGTCATTGTAAAATTGCAGGACCTTGGATAGCTCCATGCAGACAATTTGTTCAATAAAAATTGGAAGGCAGTTTGGCCTTTTATCCATCTTGACTACACAGGCTACTGCTGTGAAAAATGGAGAAAATGGAGATCTTTTAATGAGACAGTTCCCTGACCCAGAATCTACCATGTCACTGCTTTTCAGTTAATTCCCAACTTGACCTTCACTGTGATTTTTTGTTTAGGTAATCTGACTCATGGGAAGCTATATTAAGGATTTCTGGATGCAGATTCCTCCTGACCAATAGACTTCAGCTCAGAATTCTTGAAAGATTCTTTATCTGGATGTAGCACCTCTGTAACTATTTTGTCACTAAAGATTTATAATGTCTTGAAGCATCATCTGCCTGCTGTTTGTTGTTATGCCAGTGTGGCAGTATTGACTGGAAAAATGCCCTGCAATAACTCTTTAGAAGCTCTTTTCTCTCTTTCTCGGAGTCTTTGTTGGTCAAGGTTGGTGGGGTCATGACATACTGCATGAAAGTTAAGTCCTTTGCACATCCTTGCCAAATGCTAGGTCTCTCCATCTAGTGTGTAAAGGCCTCAAGAACTTCTCCTTTTAAGTCTTATCATTCCTCGTTGCTTTAAGGTTTAGGGAAATTTCCTGTGTCTTTGCTCTTTCCAGACTTCTTGAATAGGAAGGGCAAGTGAAGAGAAGGGCTGACTTTATGGAGCCATCACTTCAAGTATTTGCCTGAAAATTGTTGAAAGAGTTGTAATGGAACAGTGGGCAGCCCCTACTTCCTACTCTCTCCAGCTGTCATCTGATTCAAAGGATAGTTGTACTCACTTGAACATGAATAAAGCTCTGTATGCAATTCAGGATCCTGCTTTATAATCACAGATCATTGTAGAGGTGTGCTTACATTTCAGGAAACACAATTACAATTCCTCGTATGATCTCTCAGCTGGATGTAATAGTATTTAGCTTTTGCTTGAATGCTTCCCATTCCCAGAAACTCTAGGTCAGGGGTCCTCAAACTTTTTAAACAAGCGGCCAATTCATGGTCCCTCAGACTGGGGGGGCTGGACCGGTTGGGTGGCCATGACTAGATGGTCATGAGACTCATTATGCATGGCCAATTTAGTAGTCCATTAAGCAATACACACAAATTAAAGTTTAATTTGTTATGCTCCTGGGGTGGAAAGCGGGTTAGTGAAGGGATGTGGCTGTCTTGGGAGGTGTGTGTGTGTGTGTGTGTGTATGAGGGACTTCTGTTTGTGTCTCTCTCCCCCTCCCTCTCTCCCTCTCTTGAGGCCGGGGATGACAAAAATGGGCCTGTTTTTGGCCTCCTCGGCCTCCAGAACACTAGCTGCCCAAAATTTTTCTTGATCCTTTGCGGATGAGGCTCACAGTTGCAATTGTTTTGCACCTCTTTCACATGTTCCCTCGATGTTTCTTTCATCTCCAAGAAAAAAACTTTGCACTTCTCTCACTTGGCTGCTGTCTTACATAGCACATAATGTAAGTGCATATAAATACTTCTAGCAGCAAATAGCTGAGTCATCAAATCCTGCCAAGACTGATTGTGAGTTTAAAGGCCTCCTGGCTTTGGGGATTTTCCATTTTTAACTCTGCAGAGGGTTAAAGGGGTGCACTTCCCCAATCAGTTGATACGTCGTTTTGGGATTATTTTGACTCTTGGCACCTGTTAAGAGCAGGTAGGAGCTGTAGCTGATGTGTTTGTGTTTTGCATGGGTTCATCTCCTGCACCATTCCTAGACTGGTATGTCCTGCTTATGATAACTTCTGCCTTAGTAACTTCCTGCTTAGATTACTGCACCTTACTCTACATGGGGCTGCCATGAAAGAGTATTTGGGAGCTGCAGCTGGTCTAGAATGCAGTGGCATAAGCAGTTTTTGGCATTTCTCATGATGCTCATATACTATATTGGCTTCATGAACTAGATTGGTTCTCAGTAGGCTTTTGGATACAGTTCAAGCTGTGTCATCTATAAAGCCCTAGATGGTATCGGATCAAGGCTAATTACATGACCACCTTTCTCCCAATGTTTCTGCTCACTTCACTAAATCTAATAGATAGGCCCTACTTCAAGTACCTTCTATCAAACAGTGCCATATTGTTGGACTCTGGAGTCATGTCATGGCAGTGGCAGTCTTGTGGGACAGCATCTCATTTGTATGGTCCCATTCTCGTTAGTTTTTTGCAAGGCTTCCCCAGGCATTTGAGTCTTGTGAGTAGAAGAGTAGAAATCTGCTGTTGATCAACTTGTTTTCCATTGTGATGGAATTATTGCTTATTTTTGAATGTTAAGGATTATATGTTGTAGGTTTTTCTGTTTTATAATCCTTGTAAGCACCTATATACATTATAAAAGTAAATAAAATAAACCACAATTAATGTTAACATTTATTGTTCATATTTTTATTGCACTTTACCTTTTACTTTTTAAAGAAACTAGACTGGTAAATATCATGGCTTTGTCTCCTTCCAGACTGCTACGGCAAAATTAAGAATTTTGTGGCATCTTAACCCATTTTGACAAAACTGGCATATCCAGTATATAAAATATTTGATCTAATATGTGTTATTAAGTAAGCCTTGCTCGCAAAAGCTTATTATTCTTCAATGTGCCAAGACTCCCTTATGTTAATGTTTTAAGAATGTTTATTGAATCTGTCAGCAGTATTCTTTTGTAATAGAAGCCATAAAAGTTAGTTAAATAAATTCATCATAAAGAAAATATTTATCCAATAGCTATAAAAATAGATCAGATTTATAAACTATGTTTATAACCATAAGGCAATAAATAGACTTACAATAAAAGCAGAACTGGTTTGGTGGAAGAAAGAAAAAATGTGAAAATTCAGCTAGTGCCAATATTTTGAAAAGAACATTACTGTTCACTGCTTTATATCTAGAGCAAATTAGGTTTGTTGATGACTAAATGAGTGTTTATATTAATAAAAATTACCAATATAAAGTCAGATGGAAATAAAATATAAAAATACTTTAGGTCTTATTCCTTTGTTTAAAAATTAGTCAGTCCAAGCTTTAAACATATATTTAAATGTATAACTGACTGACAATTCCAATCATCCAGTCATCCAGGCCATGATTGCTACTTGGGAGAATGTGTAAGTAGCCACATCTGCTATTATAACCTTTTTGTGAATAGATAATGCTCTTAATGGCATCCTTTTTGGAAAAGCGCACAGAACATGTTTTGTACCTTAAATATTTTTCTGGCTAAAAAAATGTTGACTTACCTAAGACAGACTTAAGTCTGATCATTTTTATATGCATTCTCTGAGGTTAAGCAGTTTGGCTTGGCTTAAACATTCTTTTAAATCTATTTCCTATATTATCCAGGAGTTTTCCCAAAGCCAAAGAATGAACTGAAAGGTGCTATGGGAGTTTTTGCAGAGTTTACTGTGTCCAGTAGCTTGAAGGAGAACAATGAAAATGTGTACCAGCATGGTGAAGAAAGCTTGAAAAGTTGGGGTAAATTTTTGACAATTGTGACAAGAACAATATAAGTACCTTGACTGATCACTCTAGGTCAAAGTCTGTATAAAAGTGACACTATCGCATGGCCTTACTTGAGTCCAGTCACCTGAATTGTTTTCAGCTCAGGTTATCTAAAGATTAAGATAAGACACTTGCAGCACAATCTTACCTATGTTTACTCAGGACAGGAAAATTGTGTCAGCAAAATGTACCTAAAATTGTAGTTTTTGAGATGTAAATATTTATTTGATCTTTGCCTTATTTTAACTAATAACATCTTACGACATAAAGCTTTTTCTTAGCTGAGAAAATTCTTTTCTTTAATCCAAAATTTAATCCAGCTATTTCAGATATCAAATGTAACTGCATTCTGTTAGGGGTGGGTGAGTGGATATAACGGCTACAGTTTTGCGAGATTTTGATGATCGTTGTTGATGTTCAGTCTCTCACAAGAGCAACAAAGCCATTTAGGATTGCCTCAAATCTTACGAAGCTTCAGTCTTACCTGAAATCCTGCATGCTCTTGTGCAAGATTTAGCCATTTCAGAGATTTTTACATTTTTTTCTTCAATAAGTTAACACAAACGTAGGCCCTGTAAATCCTAACTGAACTCCCAAATGAGTTGAACCTCTGTAAAGTGTGTTCATCCATGTGAACTGTTCTATTGTTTGGTTGCTGAGAAACCACCTGATTCCCCCCCCCCATCACCCATTTAGAGTGGCTGGAATTTGGAGTAGGGCTGTCATCACAGAGAATACCCAATGTCAACACTTCTGCTTGAGAGATCTTTAAGTCTATTAGATTGCAATCACTTTCTTGGGGAATTAGTCCAACTGAATTCTATTAATTTCTGAGTGTGCATATAGAAGATTTCACTGTGAGCGTGTTCTGTTGTAAATCAAAAAGTAAATCAAAGGATTCTTGATAAAGGAAATATTAATGAAATAGTATTTATTGGATGGGACATTTTAAAAGTTGTACTCCAGTTTGTTACGAGTTTATATTGTATCTTTATATTAAATGAATAATTAAATGGATTCACGGATTATATTGTCTTGTGGACTTGTGTGTAAAAGGGTTCCTTTTACTTCTCAGTGCTCTAAATAGTCAATTGAATAAGCATACAGTACAGCTTGGTTGGGACAGAAGTGGGTTCCTAATGGCTCGGTCCAGTTCTACCAAACCGTTAGTAACTTACCGGCCCGGTTCGGTAGAACTGTTAGCGGCCTGGGCCTGCCATGCCTCCGAACTGTATTTTTTATCTTGGATTTTTAAAGCACTGAGCATGCGAGCGGCTGCAAGGCGCCCCTGAGCGAACCGGCAGTGTGAGGATTTAGAACCCACCTCTGGGTTGGGACCTTATGAACTCTGAAAGTCTTGTGCATTTTGAATTCTAAATGCAAACTATTCCTTTGTACATATCAGTAGAGAATTTTGCAGAAGGAAAGTTCCATTTGATTAATTCTGGTGAAGCATGACCTTGACATATTCCTTCTTCTGGCAAAATAAAATGGAAAACTGTCAGAACCAAGATGCTCTTCCCTCTCCCCTTCATCCTTCCTCTCACTCACTCCCTCTTCAGCTGGTGTTTTGGTCACCTCCCTGCTTGGATATGCCTGCACAATTCCTGTTCCCAAGCATGCTTTGGCAGTCAACCCAGTGTTGAAGTTGGAGGGCTTTTGTTCAGTGTCTGCTTTTCCGAAATCATAATCTTCCAGGGAACCCCGAGTGACCTCTCGTGGAACCCTGGGGTTCCACACATCCCTGGTTAAGAAACCCCACACTGAGCTAATGTATGGTAGGCTAGTTTGTGATTCATTGCCTTTTTTGAGCAGAGCCAGGAATGTCTTCACACACAGGTTATATAGAATGTCTTCTGTATGTAAGGATACAAACCCATTTTAGTTGAGAGAAGGAAGTGGTTAAAGTACATTGTATACATTATTTTACATTCAAGGCTGTATATTCTGTTGTTATAAGACGTTAGTTAATGTTCTGAGAGGTTCTAAAAGTCTTGAATGCTTTACCTTCGCTCAGATTTTGAAATAAACAAATCATTAAAATAATTTTTAAGGGAGAAGGCACCTCAATAATTTGTTATCTAATCTGGCCTTTCCCTAGTCAATAATATTGGGGGAGGGACATATTTGCAGATATGCTACTAGTTGTTCATATGTCTGTTCAGGAATAGGGCCAATTATAGTTTCAGTAAGGATGTGAGAATGACCGCCACGAAGCCCATCCTGTTTATTATGTGAATGAGGCAATAATGTAAAGTATAAACAAACAAGCATGGTGTCTCATATTGTATTGAATTCATTACTGAATGCTTGTTGTTCCCTTATTGTCCCAGGTGCTTTCTCACAACCTCTACACTGTGCTTTGTATTCCCCATGATCCTGTAGCTTTGGAGGAGCATTTCAAAGATGATGATGATGGCCCAGTATCAAGTCAGGGATATATGCCATATCTCAACAAGTATATCTTGGACAAGGTAAGCCTTTTTTCTCTTTCACTCACTTTGATAGCCTGAAGTTCAGCCTCTCTGATACTTTGGATAATGGGAGAGTTCCATTATTTGCTGGAAGGTTGATGTCTTCAAGAAGACTTTATAACCAGTTAGTTCTTTGTTTTTACAATTACTTTGCATATACAAGAGGGAATATGATCTCTATTCCTTAAAAAGGGAAGCCTTCAAGATCTCTCCACTCAAAGGGTAGCACAGCTACATGTTTATGTGGCTTACCTAGAAGAAAAAATGTTATTAATTGAATGTGCTCTTGTCTCATGTCAAGATAGATTTGTTATTCTATATCACAGGAATGTTGCTGGGATCAACAATTAATTAGCACATTGTTGGAAAGCCCTCTATTCAGAAATGTGCTAAAAAAAGTGCAGCACAGGTGTGAAACATGACCTATAGTAGTATGCCCAAACTTGATGTGCTCACAATGTGTTGGTATATGAAATATAATGGCTTAAAGTTATGCTTACTGGGAATTATGGGGGATGTAATGTAATATATTTGAACGCAATTGGAGAAAATTGATTTACAGCAATAACAGAGAAAACTGGAAAATTCTGGGTACAATTTGCTTAAGAATTAGTAGGTTGTCTTTATAATGTATTAAGAATATCATCTTCCTGAAACTTCTGAAAATTGATCTGGAATTACTTTGACCATAGTTCCATGACCATGATGGTAGACTTGAAGATGTTCAGACTTGCATCTATACATGTTTCGTATCTCCTTCCTGTTCTTCCTATAGCAGAAGAACAGTCAGAATTAAAATTTCAAATCTTTATGATACCACTTTTTTAAAAGTCAGAAAACCCCCATGATTATCAAATATTTATCTTTTGATAATGGCAGCCATGCTAACTGCATGCCACAGGTATATATAATTACAGCAGTTTTTGCAGAATTCCACGTATCCTGTTATCAGTGATGGGATTCAGCCAGTCCGCACCACTTCTGGAGAACCGGTTGTTAGCGTTCTGAGCAGTTTGGTGAACTGGTTGTTGGAAGAAATCATTAGGGCAGAGAACCGGTTGTTAAATCATTTGAATCCCACCACTGCCTGTTATGGTCTGAAGTTCAAAGTTATTAATAGTATGAAACTCAGCAAAATCAGTATGACTAGTTTATAAGCAGGTTGTTGATAGAATGTTTCCAATATTTCTTGCTCCATCCCCAGAACTCTTTATACATTTAAAAAAAGAATCAGTTTTTGACTCTTAAAGTAAGGAAGGCACAAAACAAACATTTAAATGGACAAACAGGGAGGAGGAATAGGAGCAATAAACTCTGCATGGTGCATAGGGAGGAGGATAGAGAGAAAGGGGGGGATTAGCTGCATTGTTGTCAGGAGGCTTTATCCTCTTCAGCCAAAGATCTAAAGTAGTGATCTAAACAGCTCTTCCTTTGATGATGTTCTGATATATTTGGAAACTTGATTTTGCTCCCAGACCTGAGGATAGGGTATTTATTGGTACTTCTCTGTGCTTGGTTATTTTCTTGCAGACATTTCATTACCCAAACTAGATAACATCATCAGCACCAAGAACCCTTCGACCCTGAGCTACAAATGTTCTCCTTTATCCATACCATGTGTTAAAATGTGGTTTGCTTAGTGATGGTTTATTACGTAAGCTAAGGTTGTATAATTGTTATAACTAACTGTCCCTCTCCATCTGAGAATTAGCTACTGTAAGCCCCACAGTAGAACCCACATGCCCCTTTTTTGCAAGGAAAAGACAAGGGGACAGCTGGCTCCCTATACTATAGTACTTGCATTTGCTCTACTGACCACATAATCTCTAAAACAGTATTTCTCAA
>JANHFT010003836.1:357487-372676 GCA_032467955.1 Pseudoxenodon macrops
TGCACCAAAGACAAATTCCTTGTGTGTCCAATCACACTTGGCCAATAAATTCTATCCCTAAATAGTTAAGGGCAGACAAACAGATTGAGAGTAAAAGACAGAGAAGGGGAAAGTAATGGACAAATATGTTGTATGATCACACAAAATGTGGTGAAGGGGGATGTACAATCTCAGCCAGTTTCTTATGTAGGCCTAAGGAAGCAGACTAAATATTTATGGTTTATTACTGTACAGGTTGTAACATGCTTCTTAATTAACACGATGAACTGGTAAACTCCTTGCCTTCATGGATAGGTTCACTATAAATATGGACCTGCCCTGAACTTTCTACTTCCTGTTGTCTGTGGCACACTCTTGACATTTTTAATGCGGACAAAGCTGTAAAAGGCATTTCAGTTTATCAGGTGGTACTCTGACTCTATATGAAGTGAACAGTAGCAGAAAAGAATGTTAAATGTGTACAGTAGAACATTCTGAACAATCATGTCATCCAATTTAGGATAACAGTGACCTCTGTCTGCCAAAAAGGGTAATGCAAAACTCTTAAATGCCAGCATAGCCTAGTGCAGTGATGGCTAACCTTTTTCTTCTTGTGTGCCAAAAATGGCAGCGCGTGTACGCTAGAATAGAATAGAATAGAATAGAATAGAATAGAATTCTTTATTGGCCAAGTGTGATTGGACACACAAGTTATGTGTCTTTGGTGCATATGCTCTCAAAATATCATTTGCACAAATAGGCATGTAGATTCAGCTTTAAAACTAGAGGCACAAGAAACCTCAATGAATAAGAGCATCTTCCATCAGTTTTGACTGGTCTTACTATTGCAGATTCTCTTGGTCAAAGATAACTCTACTACAAGACGTCCAAATTCAGTTACTGCAAAGTGCAATATTTGCACAATGTTTGCCCAATTTGCCCTGTGGCTTTAAAGTGGCTGCAGCTATATCAGAATTCTGTGACTATATTTAGTGGAGTCTCTTACTGGGCACTAAAAATTGAAGATTGTGCATTAGTAGCTGATTTGCTGCTCAGTTATTTTCAAAGATGTATTACTGAAAGAGAAGAGAAGAGCAACAAAGATGATTAGGGGACTGGAGGCTAAAACATATGAAGAACGGTTGCAAGAACTGGGTAAGCCTAGTTTGATGAAAAGAAGGACTAGGGCTTCCAATATCTTCCAATATCTCAGAGGCTGCCACAAAGAAGAGGGGCTCAAGCTATTCCCAAAAGCACCTGAGGGTAGGATAAGAAGAAATGGATGGAAACTAATCAAGGAGAGAAGCAACTTAGAACTAAGGAGAAATTTACTGATAGTTAGAACACTTAATCAGTGGAACAACTTGCTTCCAGAAATTGGAAGTTTTTGAGAAGAGATTGGATAACCATTTGTCTGGAGTGGTGTGGGGTTTCCTGCCTGGGCAGGGAGTTGGACAGGAAGACCTCCAAGGTCCCTTCCAACTCTGTTATTCTATATAATTTTTAAAAAATTGTTTGTTAGGCCTAAACCGATCATGAAAATATTATATTAAAGAATCCCCAATTTCCATGTAGGTTTCTTAGGCCTTATCACTGTAAGAACAAATCCTCCTAATTGTTCTCCTGAGTGCTACTATTGAACCAGTTGTTGAGTGTAGGTGGCCATTCACTTCCAGTAGTGCTTAAGTTGGACCTCATTGTGGAGTGTTTACACTCAGCTTTAGAAACCTACTTACTCACCTAAGCATTCTTATGAGCTTATCAGTTGCTGTTTTTAATGATCTCTTTGAACACTTTTACTGATTTCTATGACATAATGGGTCTTATAACTGTTATAAAACAATTCCTGCAGAAGATGTAATTACATAATCATTAAGAGTCAACATTAACTTGATAGCACAAAATTCTTTTTTAAAATCAAAATAGTTTATAAATCATAACAACATTTCAATATGTTTTGCCCCACATATATTTGTATTCATGACGTGCTTAATTTTTTTAATACATATCATCATTAATGACTTATATCTGCCTTCTCCAGCTATGGTGGACTCATCATTTCCACCCACCCTGATAATCGAATAATCTAAAATTTGGTAGGTTAATGGGTGAATGTGGGTTATATATGACAAATAATAAAATTGTTGGTGTCTAGATAAAACAAGAGACTTTACCAGTTACCAACTTCACCAGCTACTGTTGATGCTTTTAGTCTGCTTTTAGCCCTGTGCTGTTAGCCACCATACATTCTGGCTGCTCACTCCCTTTACTTCACCCACCTGCAGGCTCGGGCTTCCATGCAAGCAGAGATGGTTCTGAAGGAAGCAGAGGCAGAACGTCAGCGCAAGCGCATTGCAGAACTGGAAGACATGCAGCAACGACTCCAAGATGCTCTGCACCAGGAGATTAAAGCTCGTCAAGATGAAGAGGCTGTGAGATATGAACAGGCCAGGTAACATTTTCTGAATAGCACTGACATATTGTAACTTCTGGGAAGAGTTGGGTTAATAAGAAAAGCGAATAAGAAAAGACCAAAGATTTTGGTGACATAATGTCTGAATTTATTGAATCTATTTTTACAACATTTCTACCCATGTTTCCCTGAAAATAAGACAGGATCTTATTTTCTTTTGACCCCCAAAATAAGCCCTTGGCCTCATTTTCAGGGAGGTCTTATTATTTTTGAGGTGCAGGAGGCAGCAAGCATGGTCACCTCATGGCTGCTGCTCTGTTTTGGGGAGGGCTTATTTTCAGGGGACGGCTTATTTTAGTGCATGCTCTCAAAAGCTTGATTTGGCTTATTATCCAGGGAGGTCTTATTTTCAGGGAAACAGGGTACTTTAAAATATCTCAAAGGCAGTATATAATTATGTACCTAATTAAAGTGAAGGAAAAACATTGAAATATTAGCAAATGAACTTATAATAAATAAAAAAACATTAGGTGTAAAAGGTATGTAACAGAAACATAATCAGAGAGCAAATTACTTTTCTCAGGAAAAGCCTGAATGAAAAGGTGGGTCTTCAAGAGTGTTAAAACACGGGGATCTCCCAAATGCCAAGGTGTAAACATGGGTACCACCACAGGAGAAGCTGCTCATTTGAAATAAGTAACAGGATGGAAATGCTGCAAGATGATACAGAGAAAGGCCGCAGAAGAAGCAGATGTGAATTCCTTAAAAAAAAAAAAATTCCCAGCAAATTCTTTCTCCCTCGCTTTATGATACCATAAATGACCTTTCCCAGAGAGGAGGCAATCTTGTTCCTTTTGCAGAGCGGAATTACTAATTTCCTTCATAGTGTTATGGGTTGCTTTTATGAATCATGAGACTAACCCAAACTTTAGACACTAAATTACTCACAGAATGAGAATGAATTAAATCCTGTATAACTTTGTTAGATTGCTGGCAGAGGAGGAGGAAAAACTGAAGCAGTTGATGAAATTGAAGGAAGAGCAGGAAGACTATATTATCAAGGCCCAACATGAAAAACTGGCTCTCAAGCAAGAGATGGAAAGCAAGAGCAAGTTTCTGGAAGAAACTAAACTGCAGTTGGAAGAAGTCAGATTTAATAGGGAGAGGATGGACCAAGATGTCATGGTAAGCACTGGAGCTGTGCCTGTTTTTTTCCTCTTTTGAAGAGATTTTAAACCAAGGGTTTTTATCCCACATTTCATATCCTATGGCAGCAATTCCAAATCTTTTTGATACAAGGAACCAGTTTCGTGGAAGACCATTTTTCCCGGGACTGCAGGGGGAGGGGGGGAGGAGCACACAACCTAGATCCCACGAATGCACAGTTTTGCTCGCCCATAGCTCATCTTCAGTTGTGCTACCTGGTTCCTAACAGTACACAGACTGATACCAGTCTGTGACCCGGGGGGTTGTGGACCCCTGCTTATGAAACATGCTATTCCAAGAGGTGAGGCAAGCCTCCACACTTCTAATTTTCCCAAAAAAGTGTTAAAATCTAGTTTTACCAATAAGCTTGAGAGTCTAAATGTATGATGCAGTCCTGGGAACAGCTAGTGGTCTAAGGACACTCCCGTTCCCTTGTTAACCTCCTAGACTTTTTAATTTTGTACATTGAGTTCTATCTTTACTTGCAAGTTTTAACCTCTTTCTTTGTGCTTTTATTTATATGTTTATGTGATTTTATTACACACTGTAAGACTCCCAGGATTATTTAGGCGAGATGGGGCATGTAGAAATTAAATAAATAAACAAACAAACAAACAAACGAATACATACATACATACATACATACATACATACATACATACATACATACATACAAACAAACATACCAACAGACCTTCCATTTCATTCTGTATTGCTGTAGCTAACATTTCCATTTTAAACACTTTGCTCAATATTGAAAAAAATGAGGTTACTGATATCAAAATACTCTTAGATTTTACACTTTGAAAGTGTTAATCTGAGTGCTTTTACAAGTGCTGTTGCTGGGTATTATTATGGTATTAAAACAACCAAAATGGTTTTACATTTTTATTTTTTAAATATTAAAATATTTAATTTAAAATTTTATTATTATTATTATTTATTTACTGTGAATTAATTTATGCAATCTAAATTAAAGAGTCCCCGGGCAGAGAGCAAATACACTATAGAAAAGATAATCTCAGATGTGTACCTCCACTATAATTGAATGTTCAGATAGGAGTTTTAAAACCAAACTTTGTAAATAGTTGTCGCATTGATTCAGTTTGTCAGTCGGAATGATCCAAATTGATTCATATATTGAAAAATCTGCAACTTAAACAGTACTTTTGTAGGGGTTTGAATTAATTCAGTAAGATTGATATGATTCATTGAATTGATTTAGTGAAACTATTAGAAGCAGTGTTTACAAATCTACTTAACGCTGCTATTTTTCTGCTATACAAGTGAAGTTCATGAAATTCATACTTCAAGTACCGAGTACTATTACTACAGATATTTTTATTTGTTTGCTTAATTAAATACTTGCAAGTACAGGTTTTTGGGGAAGGGCAGGGGCTAAACTGAGAAGTCAAAAACAAATGTTCCAGAAAAAAATACAGTCAAACTGCCTCCTATTATGCCAAAAAAATGCATGGCTCGTTCATGTAAGTCATTAGGACTTGAGCTAATTGAAGACGATTTTACTTTAATCTCATTGTGAGTTAACAACGTTATACCACTAGATGGCATGCACTAACCTTTTACAATATTCTGTTTTTAAAAAATTAAAAATAATAATATGCCAAGATCTTAGGAAATCAGAAATCTCAAAAAAAATCATCCTCTTATACAAATTTGGCCATTTAACCTTTAAAATGGAAAATAATTATTTAAAAATAATTTTAATTATAATGTTTGTATTTTAGGGCTTACAATGCATGAAACTGGGTAATTATGCCCACCACTGGGGGAAAAATGCATTATTCCACTTAAAAATAGTTTCATATTTCTTTGTATTTTCAATAGCATTTGCTGAGTAGAGTTAAAGAACTGTAGCTAAGCATACTTAGAGATAAACGTGGCTGCAAATTGAGATAGAAGTTCAGATTTTCCCATGAGGGTGCTCCAAAATGGGTAAACTGATCTACTGTCAGCCCTTCCAAGAGAGACCCAGATCAGGAAACACACTCCACATGATCAGAACTATACTTTATTGAAACAGGTTATTACAAAAGAATCTTGCAAGTCTGTTGTATTTCTGCATCCTTCCCTCTTCAGTGAATCAGGGAAGAGTCTTTGGAGTCTCTTCTTAATACTATCAGCTTTCCCAGAACTTAAAGAATGCTTCCATCCTGTTTGTTTACATAATGATTTCTGATTAGCTGCTTCAAGGCTGACTCCTTGGCTATCTACAGCTAGTTATTTATATCATCTGATCTCATCTACTTGGTTTATTCACTGTGCGGATAAAAAAAAACTCATCAGAATTCAACACAACCCTATTTTTTTAATTTCCCTGATTTTGATTCCATTACATTACATTTTAAGGGGCTGGTGTTCAACTTTTAACGTTTCAGTTTCTGAAAATTGCTTGCTCTAAATAGAATTTGCTTGCCCAAATTATGTCTGTAGAGTAGTGTTTCTTAATCTTGGCAGCTTGAAAATGTATGGACTTCAAGTGCCGGAATTTCCCAGCCAGCATGTTAGCGGAGGAATTCTGGAAGCTGAAATCCACACAGCTTCAAGTTGCCGAGGCTGAGAAACATTGGTGTAGAGCAGTGATGGTTAAACTTTTTGGCACCAAGTGCTGAAACTGGAATTCGCATGCGCATGTGTGCGTGCCGGAGCGAAAGAACCCGGAAGAGCAGCTGGCGACGGCGCCCGTGCCCATAGAGAGGGCTCGGCATGACACTCGACGGGTGTAGAGGATGCTTGATGAGAATCCCATTCCTCATGAGGTTTGACCAAAGGGGACAAAGGAGAGCATTCTCTGCAGATAGTTCTAACCTGTGGAATGTCCGCCATTAGAAGCTTAAGAGACATGCCCTAACTTCTAACATTCAAAAAGGTTAAAAACCACAATTTTTAAAAATGCATTTGGCAACTGAAGCCAGAATGGGTAGAGGTACCTGAGTTTGGGATGAATCCAGTTCGATGCTAAAGATGTCATGAATTTACAATACTCTTAATTGTTGATTGGGTATACTACTTTTGATATATTGATCATGTTAATTTGTTGTTTACTGTATTGTTACCTATTGCATGTTGTTTGTAAGCCCTTTCAGAGTCTGGTGATTCAAGAGACATCAAACTTTTTGCAGTAAGTAAACAGTCCTTGGCTCCAACGGGCTGCCCTGCCCTTTCCCTAATCTTCCCAACACTCTCCTTTTTTTTTGTTTCATCCTAGCAACCAGTGTCCTTGGATTTTTCCTACTCTCCTCCACCCCCTCTGAAATGCTTCTCCCAAAGTATGCATGTTTCAGAGTTGTGCCTGGATTAAACGTGTCTAGTCATGGACCATTCAAAACTAGCTGTTCTCTGCATGGATCGTTCTGTACATATCTGCTGAAATATTTTTTGTAAAGAAAATATTTCAAAGGTTTAAAAAAAAAGGTTTAAAAGAAACAGAAATTTCTTCAAAGAAGTTGCCATGACCACTTCTCTCAGGACAAAATTCTTCTCCCTGTGCCTTAATGGGGCATTTTCTATCTACAAATTGCAAAACAAGAGTTCTGCTCCTCTGTTTCCCTTCTTAATAGTTATTCCATATTTTAAAAAAGCTAGAGAAGAAATAGTAAATTAACATAAGAGATTAGCTGATAGCTATTTTCTCACTGTGAAATTCTGTAATACAATTCTTTATAAAACTTTGTCTGAAAAGAACCCGAGAACTGTATCCCAGAGGTTGTGATGATCTTTCAAAGAGACAGCCTTTTTTGATTTAATGCTGGCACTTATAACACTGTTGCCTTAAGAAATTCCTACAGTTTCAGTTGTTTCAGTCCTTTTCCTGTTAGCCAGAAGTGATTACAGAAAGCGCTCTTAGTTGATTAATTATGTCTTCATGTAACATTCTAGGCCATTTGCATTTTCAGTAGAAGAGGATATACCGTATTTTTCGGTCTATAAGACACACTTCCTGCCCATGAGTAGGAATGTCTGTGCATCTTATAGAGTGAATGTTGCTGAAGCCCCGCCCACCTGCCGGCCCCCACCCTTTGGCCTCTGCCTCCCAGCAATTTGTCTCCTTGCAGCAAACAGCAAATAGCCTGGTCAGCTTCAGCACAGCCTGACTTAGCATGAGCAGCTGATTGGTGATTGGATTGGCCTCCTGGAATACCGCCGATCAGCTGTTCCAGGCTACGGGGATTGCCGCTGCCTATCTCTGCCGTCGCTGCCGCCGCCTATCGCCATCTCTGTGCACCTCATTTTCAGCCTCCACGCATTCCATTTTTGGCCTGTTCCAGGTCACGGCCTATCTCTGCTGAACAGGGTGAAAATGGGGCTTGTGGAGGTGGCGATAGGCTGCAATGGGCATTGACAGTGGCGATGGGTTCCCGCGATCTCTGCAGCCTGGAGCAGCTGATCGGCAGTATTCCGGGAGGCCGATGCAACCACCAATCTGTTGCTCTTGATAAATCAGGCTGTGCTAAAGCTGACCAGGCTGTTTGCTGCAAGGAAGCAAATTGCTGGGAGGCAGAGCCAGATTTCCCCCCCCCTTGTTTTCCTCCCCAAAAGCTAGATGCGTCCTATGGTCCGGAGCATCTTGTAGTGTGAAAAATACGGTATATAGTTCAGGGTTGTACTGTGGAATCCTTGGTGCTCGTTTACTTGCAGACATTTCATTACCCAACTAGGTAACATCAGTGTGAATGAGTGTGGGCTTTACTCCTTGGTAAGTTCCTTGATAAAGGTATTGTTTTCTGCTTAATTGTATTTTTGTTGCTCAATATAATATCAGCTTTTTTTTTCAGTAGGTGTGATGACTGCATTCAGTTGATTCATGATTTATAATTCACTAAGTGTTTACCACTTTGATTACTTAGAAATTACACATATTTATATAGAGATGGCACCCAAATCTCTTTTTCCCCCTCTTCCATTGCAGATAGCCCAGCAGAAGCTCCAGCAAGCCAGCACCAATGTAAAGCACTGGAATATTCAGATGAACCGACTGATGCACCCCATTGCTCCAGGAGGTATGACTGCAGAAGTATTCAGCTATGAAGCAAATTATGCAACTGTAGCCAGATGCCTTGTTTCAGGCTTGCAAGTTAAGCACACACAAATTTATAATTATCTGGCTGCCAAGGAATAATCTTGTGCTTTTTGAATAGACATTGTGTTTGTGTTTGATCTTCTTCCAGAATTTATGACCGCAATTGTTTTAAAGATTATTTGTTCTCTTCTACAAGAGAATAGATATCCAGGTTGAAGTCCAGCAATCTGGAATATTCCATTTGTTTCTATGAGCTTTGCTATTATTTCCTACCATTTCTAAGTTCTGCTTCAAGAGAGGCAATTTATAATTTCTTAAAATTAAAATAAATTTGCCATGTGCTTTTCTTTTCCGGTTTATAGAAAAGCGTACCATGACAAGCGGAGGATTCCCTGGCTTTAATCCTGCAATCCTGTCCAAAAGAGAGTCATCTGTCAAATTGAAACAAAATATGGAAAAAAAGAAATCTGATCTTGAGAAGGATGAAAGCAAAGAAAACGTAAATGGAGAGACAGAGAAGCAGATGCCAATGCCAGAAAAAGATGATTCTGGCTCAGAATCCCCTTGTTTAGCTTCAGAAGAAAAATAAACCCACATAAGTGAAATCTAAGGACCGGAATATAAGTGTCATGGCAGCTTGATGATTATTATAGTTTATAAATAGTGAACATATGTAAAGATTGTACAGGGAAGAAATGTGATGATCTCTGCAGTTAAGCCATACAATATACTGGCAATTCGATTTGTGTGCTACAGTTAACCCTGAAGGTCTACACATACACATATAAGTATTGCTTCCTGATTGAAACTTCAGAAGTATGATTTAAATATGGGATTATGATTTCCCCAAAGCATGCTCTATTTCGTTTCAGCGATGAAGAAGAGTTCTGGTAATGCTGTATCCTACTATGGTATTAAAAGTTCTAACAGTTGGTGGTCACAATAACCACTGCTGTAATATACTAAGAATTCTGTCATTCTCTCTAAAAATAATAATAATTGTAAAATATATTGTCTGAACAATTGAAAGGTGTTATAAAAATTTAGTCCTTTTCTTTTTGGCAGTTTCATTAGTTACCGGTAACTATTTGTGTCATTCAACTAATCTTGTATTATTAATAAGTTGAAAGGAAATAACCAGAGTTTAGGTAATTTTTGAAAATGTTATGTTCCTAATGTTAATGAGACAAATCAGCGTTTAATAGAAAAGGTTACAAAGATAGAAAATTGAGGTTTGGTTTCATTACACTGCTGATGCATTGCACTATACAATACAAACTTTTTAGCTGAACATTTCAATTGAAGTTCCAAATTAAAACTTCCTAACAAATAACTATCTAGCCTGGAGAGGAGAGACCATTGTTTTCCTTAATAAGTGGCTCCACCTTGTTTAAGTTTCCATTGCTAATATTGAGAAAAATGAATCTTAAGTGCCAGCTAAGAATTATTTTGAAAGATAGCAGGCAATGCAAGGCAGATCTTATTACATAAAGGGCTACAAACGTTGCTAATATGTGTAAAGATAAAATTCTAATCCCTGGCACGTTTTTAAAATTTCAGATTCTTCATATTTAACTAAATCACAACAATCTGGAAAATAAAATACAAAATAAACACAATCTTATTCCATTGTTATATGATGGAGAAAGATTCAGAGAGTATCTTTTAAAAAGTGGTGAGGCCACTGTTGCTAATAGCATAGCAAGATATCCTCCTTTATATTGTTCCCTTATTGCTCTTATCAAGCAAGGTTTTGAAGCATGATGAAAATATTATAAAATGTTTTGAATCAGAACAGATACTATGTATATCCTATGAGTAATAATGACTTGATAATACGGTACATCTATCAACTCTAAAAAACCATTTCCAATTCCTGCAGAAGTAATTCTACTCTGAAATTGGCACATTAGGTGGCAGCAGCTAGCTGTTTTTGGCTAACTTTACAAAGGTGAGAGAGTCTGATCTGGTTAGAATTTTGATAGTTCATCAAGAAATTCAGAAATTGTACATGAGACTGGGCAGTTGGAAAAAAACCCATCCATATAAAAGAAAATGAAGAAAAGGGAAGTATTGTACCTCATAAATGTAGACTTAGTATTTACAACAGGTGCAATGGTAAATACTTTCTAAATTATACAAAAGTAATTGAATACTTTAAATTTTTAGGGAGAAAATCTTTCACATGGTAAATTATAGAAAAGATTATTTCTGATCTAATGTTCACCTGAGCATATTAACTTTATAAGTGCAAGGACAGCCTGGAACATTAGCTTGGCATAAAATACATTTAGAAATGAGTCTGCTCATTACAGGTAATTGTTGTTGTGGTGATAATGATGATGATGAAATGGCTGCTAGTATATCACACAACAGGGAATCAGATTTTGTAGCATTGTAAGTCTCTTTTGGTGTTTGTCGCTCTCAAATAATTCAAAATGTACAGTATTTGCTGTTTAGTCTTTTCTGTTTGATTTTCCTTTCTGTACAACATCTCCATGTTACAAATATATGGAGTATGACAGAAGCCTGTCCTCTTCCCTATATAGCATCTTTTAATTTGCAAGGTTTCTGATCTTGCTTTGGTGCCTGAAGTTTGACTTGCCTATTAGCTTCTCAGCGGCTAGGCTAAAATGTTGTTGGCTAATTCATGCTTAATGTGTTGTGTGAATCCAGACAATAGTTAGCTAAACTGTTTGGTTAATTCAGTAAATTCAGTATGTTACGTGAGTGTAGTTAAGGTTATTCAAAATTTCAATAAGTAAATTAAATCAAAAGCGGTGGAGAAAAAAATTATTGGAATAGAAGCCTAATTAGAGATTACCATAATAAATTCTATAAACCAGGAGTGATTAACTTTTTGATGAGGCAAAATGTGTTTTGGAGGAACAAGGACTGTAGTGTGTAGAACAGTGATGTACAATGGGAGAGATGATGGTAGAAAATGAAGAAAACAGTGATGCACAATGGGAGAGATGATGGTACAAAGTAGGAGATAGTGCTTCATTTGACAGGATTTTTCTTCTGTTTGGGAAGGTGAGTATTTGGAGAGTTTATCTTCATATGTAATCTACTTCAGGAGTTAGAAAACACAAATATATGTTTTATATTTAAAAAAAGGAAATAGCGTAACATTTGTTATTGTCTGAATAATTTTGGTTTAGGCATGTAGCAACTACTACAGCATGCTGTAAAAGAGTCTGGGATCCACACAAGAGTTTGAAGTGATTTGCTGTCACATTACTGCAGGCCGCTCATACCTGCTATGGACAATATAACCTGGGTAGTAACCAATGTACCTCCCATACCGATGCAGTATTTTCTTTCAAATCTGTTTGTGGTTAGCTACTTAATAATGAAAATGCTGCATCCTTGCATATTACTGTAGTGTACTTTTCAAAGTGGCCAGTAAGGTGGTTAAAACAACATACAACAAAGAACAAAATATTCCCAGAAAGTAAATTAAACTTCAGCTAATTGTTTAGAAACTTTTCTGCCTGTAGCCAGAAAAGGGAAGAAAAAAACTTGGGAACCAGGTGAGTTTTCCCAAAAAAAACTAAAGCTCCATAAATAATCATTCTCTCTAGCTACTGCTACTTCAGAATTTCAGCAGATGGGTGTGTGAAAAATATGGTAACAAGTTGAGTAACTTGTAAAGGCTAATTACCGGATTTTAGTTGCTTATGTATGTGGTTAAATTGGTTTAACTCATTTTATTTCCAAGATCTTTAAAGGAATAATTCAGAATTTATTTTCCATTTGGGCAGAATATGAGAGACATAAGACATGTTTTTGTAGTTGAGCACAATTGTTAATCCCATTTCACATAATTGAAGTACAATAGAACTGCATCCCAAGGAAGATTTTTTATTAAAGCCAACTCGGGCTAACCACTCTTTTTCCATCCAGGACTATAAACTGTTGTCAACCACTACCCCAGTTACCAACTACATTCTGGAGTCTAGAATAATTTAAGAACATTCAGACCTTTTATTAAGCTGGGTGACCTTGGCCCAATCACTCTCTCTCTCTCAGCCATAGGAAGGAGACAATTCACTTCTGAAAACCTTGGCAAGAAAACTGCAAGACTTGCAGCTAATACATGGGAACTGTCAAGTAAAACGTCTAGAGAGGACCAGGTTGCTGGAGGTTAAACTTAAAAAAAGAAGAAGCATGGTTTCAAAATAACTAAAAACACACATTCCCATTGCACAAGGGGAAAAAAAAATTGGGAATAGTTGAATGTCAGTAGAAAAAACTGCTATTAGTTCGTCTCTTAAATCTGACCAGAGGGGCGTGTGTGTGTGCGCGTGTTTTTTCCTCTCCGAAATTCTAAATATCCGTTTGGATTTATCTTCCCAAATTCCTAGTGACGGTAGTTGTGGACAACTATATCTAGGGAACTCTAGTTTCAGGCTGCTCGTTATAAATTGCCGCAATAAAAATGAAAGCAAGAGTTTTAAAAAATTACTCTCCGTGTCCGGTAAAATAGCTGCAGGTCTCGAAATGCCGACTTAAAATTCCGAGGCTTCCTTTTTTGCACTCTCTTTAAAAGAGCTGTCCCGTTGGGTACTGCCTGCTTGATTCGTCATTGTGCGGAACCGATTATGCTTCAGGGAAGAGCCGAGCGTCTCTTAACTCCGGTTGAGCAATCTCTCCGCCCTCGGGCAACCCTGTGACACACACGCACCCACAGGCTCCACAACGCGGCTCTGCGGGGAAAGGAGAACCCTCCAGTCCCGGAGGAACACCAGCCGAGGCGGTGGGGGCGGCAAGAGCCTCGATTGCGAGAAACAAACCTTCCCTCGTAGAGGGCGGGAACAGGCTTGGTCTGTCGTCGTGGCGATATGCTAATACCGCCCTCGGCCCGCTAGGCGAGCCAATGGGACCCAAGTGCGCGGGTAGCGTCAGGCTCAGCCTGCGTGACGTAGGGAGGAGTGAGTCGCTGCTGCTGCTGCTGCTGCTGTTGTTGGGCCCCGCGGGACGGGGGAGGGCGTGAATGGCCAAAAAAGTTCTGCGGAGCGTGTGACCGTGGAGCGTGGGCGCCTGGCCGCCGGCAGGTGAGGTGCGGGTTTACCAGGGCAAACGAAGAGAGCCGCAAAGAAGGCGGCGCGCTCGGGGTTGTTGTTTTTTCCTTCCCTTTCCCCCCCCCCCCACCCCGGATTCGGCGTGGTGGGGCGGCCGAGGGATCGCCGAGCGGCGTTTGAGGGCGCTTTAGAAGGCCCCAGAACCTCGTACGAGACTGTGGGCGCCGGCCGCGTCCAGCCCCTGCTGAGCCGAACGGTCTCAGGTTTCGGTCCGGTCGCTTGGCTTTTGAGTCCGCGCTGTGGCGTCGCTTTCCCTCGCTCCAGAAGCCTTGAGAGGTCGCTGGCCTGATGCTCGGTGGCCGGTGAAAAATCGGGTACGTGAGCGGCGGCCCCACTCTCCAGCCGCCCTTCCTTCCCTCTTGGTCTCCGGGAAGCGCAGGATCCGGGACGAGTGCTGAAGGGGGACCGAGCGGAGACAGAGCCGCTTTCTGCTTCTCAGAGCGGCGCGGTAAATAGAAGAGCCGGCAAGGATTGTCCCTGAGCGTTTGGGCCGGAGAAGAAGACAGGAGGGGACGGGAGGGGGGAATAGAGTTTGCTTTACTTTGCTGACTTTCGCCGCCTCTTGTGCTTGGTGGCAAAGCGGCCGGGACTCGGGCCTGCAGTGTTGCCTAAAAAGAACACCGGGTGACCGAACCAGCCGGGCTGCCCTTTCAGAGGGTTTTGCCATCTGGGCATTGGCAAGAATAAGGGCGGGAATGTAAGCAACCACCTGAGTCCTCTGGGTTCTCTGCATCCTCCCTCAGGGGAAGAACAAGAACAAGGGGTTTCGCTTCCTCAGGTAGGCAAGGTCAGGCAGTTACATTTAGGCACCGGAGGCAGAAACGACCATAAATATCTTCTCTCCCATTGACAATACAAAGCGCAGCTCATAATAAGCAAATAAACAGGTTGGTATCTTTTTCAAAGCAACCATAATTGACTTTCTGAGGCAGCTGATGATCCCTACAGAAATTCCCAGAGAGGAGGACAAGCAAGCAGAAATAAGCATCACTTCTCCAGGGGTACTGAGCTCAGTCTTTCCCCATTTATGTTGTCCAGAGCAAACCTGCCCATGTGGTTTTATACTTCAGTGAGACAGGGCATGTTTTTGACCATCCACCTTCCCATGTTGAAATGATTGGGACTGGAGGAAGAGGAATGAAATGGTAATACATAGGTAAAGCGTTTTCCCAGGAAATCCTGCTGCTGATATTACCTTAAGGAAACCAAATTGAAACAAGCTTGGAGAGCAAACCATTGCCAGAATAGGTTTTCCCTTTCTGCATTTCTACTCTGACCCCATAACGTGTTCAGAACACGTGTTCAGTTTAAAAAATGAATGCCTCAACCTTATGTATATATAATCATAACTAAAGTGAATAGTAGTAGTTGTTAGTTGCGAAGTCCTGTCCGACCCATCGCGACCCCATGGACAATGTTCCTCCAGGCCTTCCTGTCCTCTACTATCCTCTGGAGTCCATTTA